>JBANCV010000758.1:1265-11583 GCA_037040105.1 Amiota albilabris | reverse complement strand
AATAGTAGTTGCATACATCAAGAATTTGAGATAAACAAAATGAAATGTATTGAGGGCTATGGCGAGAATTTACGACCCCGTAGGGTGGTTGGGCTCCTTTACCGTTAACATTAAAATGGTTTTGCAAAGAATTTGGAAAAAAAAAATCTGTTTGGGACGATGGCTTAGACGAAAAGATAGCCAATGAGTTCGAAATATGGTGAGAGGAGGAGTTTTCCCTACAACGATGGCTGATAGCATGTAACACCTCAGTATTGGAGATACACGTATTTTCGGATGCAAGTCCATTGCTAGCTTGCTACTTGAAGGAGGAGTTAAACCTAAATGTCTCTAAAACATACATGTGGTCAGACTAGTATCGTGATCAACTAGATTACCAGAGCAGGGCAACCAAAAGCAGCAGTCAAATCGAAAGTGGCTGAAATAAATAAATAGACGAATGTCTACAGTCGGCGCCATTGCGAAGGAAAATGCAACGCAACTGATCTACTAACTCGCGGTATTACTGCAAAAAGACTGCTACAATCCAATCTATGGAAGCACTGGCCAGACTGGCTATTGAAGGCCCTTGTAGCGGGCCCAGTGATGAAGGCTATGCTCACTTTACGAGAACAATGTCAAATCCCAACAAACGAAACGGAAAACGAACCATTATTTCCTATGCAACGGTATGGGTCACTACGCAAGATGCTACGAGTCACTGGATATGTATTGTGTTTCATAAAATTCATAAAAGGCAAGTCGAACTGTGTCAAGAGGGGTAGTGAGGTAACACAGCAACATTCTTTCACAGAACTTGAAGATGCTGAATCGTATTGGATCCAATTTGTACAACAACAAGCATTTTCAGCAGAAGTTAGTTTACTAGAAAAGGGGCACTCTATTCCACGTTTGTCAAAATTCCTATTCTTCTCGAGACTTTGCTTGCAGAGGTAGAGTATAATAACCCAAAGTAGTTCTGCATCCCTATGCATTGTTTCATTCCACGTTTTCCAATTATCATACTTTCTCTAATTTGCTAACTATGTAAGTGAATTATAATAAAGATATTATAATAAGGTATACAGGTGCTTTTATTCTGAGTTCCTGTGGAAAAAATATAGTTAAGTCATAAGGTATACAGGTGCTCTTATTCTGAGTTCCTGTGGAAAAAATATAGTTAAGTCATAAAAAATAAATAAATATGTAACACGTGTTTTCTATTTTTGGGGAGGGGGCGTAGCTACGAGCGGCCTTCAGCTCATCATAAAATATTCTATGAAATTTTTTGAATAAATCATAAAAAAATATACAAATATTGTATATAGAGAGAGTTGAATGAAAAAGGAAACAGTTTTTCACTAATAGGATCAAAACAAAAATCTACATGGTATTAGATCACGTTTAGAGTAGAAAATAAGGAAGGAACTTCGTTCCTGATGATGGTCCCCTGACTAGGGTTATAAAAAAAATATCGATATTAATATATAACAATTATTTCGATATTTATGAGCGATATTTAATAACCGATTTATTAATCCAAGTGGGCAATTTTTTAGACTAAGTTGGCAGTCAGTCTATGAACAAAGGAATTTAAGAACAAAGCTCACCCAGTGGTGGTATGCCTAGCGAAGTTAAGCAATATTTCGCATCCCAAAAAATCGTCGCCATGACTGTACGGCCGAACGGACCGTCTTCGCCTTCTTTGGTGCAGATTCACCGGGAGAAATCCATTGTTTTAAATGTTGCTTAGTCTCTGGTGTGTAATGATGAATCCAGGTTTCATGAACGATGACAACTCGACGCAAAAAGTCTTTCGGATCTCGCTTAAATTCTCCAAAACACTGCTTCGAAGTTAACAGCCGCATCCGTTGTCCAGAGTGAGCAATCGCGGCACCCATCGGGCCAACAATTTTTCCATCGCCAACTTATCATGTAAAATATTAATTGCCGCTCCGGTCGACACACCTATAGCCTTTGTTACTTCGCGCTTTTTCGTTCGTCGATCAGCTAGAAACATGTCGTGGACTTTTTCAATGATTTCCTCGGTAACATCGGCCCACGTTTAAATTCATTGAACCAATAACTAACTGTGGTCATAGATGGCGACTTGTCTCCACAAACAGCACCCAATTTTGCTTTTATTTCCAAGAACGTCTTATATCTTCAAACACGGGTACTTATTGAACTGCCCTCGTAATTTGTTTTAATTACTTGTAGGGTGAGCCTTTTAATAATGCGGGAATGAAAAGAAAGCTACTCATGCTATAAGCATCTGGCATGGTTATTCTATACTCCATTTGAAAAATACATTTGACAGCTTCAATTTCCAGTATGTAACATTTGCTTTTTATTCGCTCTCAATAAGTCTAATTTCGTACCAAGAAAATAACATTTGCGGGAAGTTCTCGTTTACTTCTTTAATTTGAAGAAAAGTGCAGCTGCAGCCCATCGATTGCTCTCCGAAGCACATCCGGAGTATGCTCGATTTCACAGTGCGAGAGATGTTTTGTACGTTTTAGAAGTGGTGATTTTGACGTGGAAGACAAGGGCCCGGTCAACCGAAAAAGTTTGAAGGTGCCGAATTGGAGGCACTACTCGATGAAGACTCATGTCAAACGCAAGAAGAGCTTGCCAAATCATTGAGAGTAACACGCCAAGTACTTTCCCATCGTTTACAACAATTGGGAATGATCCAAAAGCGTGGAAATTGGGTCCCATATGAATTGAAGCCGAAAGACGTTGAAAGACTTTTTTCGCGTGCGAACAACTGCTTCAGCGACAGAAAAGAAAGGGGTTTTTGCATCGTATTGTTACTGGCAATAAAAAGTGAATCCATTACGACAATCCCAAGCGAAAAAAATTATACGGCTACCCCGGCCATACCTGATCATCGACGGCCAAGCCAAATACTCATGGTGCCAAACTCAATCTCTGTATATGGTGGGACCAGCTGGGTGTGTTGTGTTATGAGCTGCTGCAACCGAATGAAACGATCACGGGAGAGGTCTACCGTCGACAATTGATGCGTTTGAGCCGATCATTGCCAGAAAAACGCCAATGCTCGGCCACACGTTGCACAGTCCGTAAAAACTTACTTGGAAACGCTCTGATTACCACCTCTTCAGATCGATGACGCATGGCCTAGCTAACCAGCACTTCCGTTCTTACGAGGAAGCCAAAAAATGGGTCGATAACTGGATCGAGGCCAAACCGGCCGAATTTTTTCGCAACATATAACCATTTTTTCTCAAAATATGAAAAAACCTCGCATTTTTTAATTTGAGCTCCCAATATTTTCTTTTTTTTGTTTTTATGTTCGATCACGTACGCTAACGTAAGCGAGATTCAAACACAAGAAGTCTGAAGTGATTAGTAGAAAAGATTTTTAGCAATTGTCCAAGATAGACATAAAAGCGAATCGCGCTGAAACAAACCCCTTTTTTTATAAATAATTAAGAAGTGCATAGTGCTTATTGTTGGCTCCTTAGTAGTAATTTAAAACTTCAAGTACAAAATGGGGGAATATAATTTACAGCCACTATAACCGGTAATGTTAAGAGATAAATGAAACAAAAACACAGAAACAAAGTATGTACAATATATTTACTAAAAAAAACAAACCTAAAATTATTTATAAAAAAAAAAAAAAAATTTGAATAACTAAACGTATTTTCCTTATAAAGTGAAAATATAGAAAAATAAACTTGTGGAATTATACCAAGTATTTTAAATTAACAAAAAAAAAAGTATTAATTAATAACATAAAAACCAAAAGAAAAAAACAATAAGCAAATTAAAGCAATGAAAAAAGGATCACAAATAAAAGTACAACAAAAGTAAAACAAAAAATAAAATAAGTATAATATACAATAATAACAACACAGATCATCTTATCTGACGACACCCTCATCTCTAACTACAGCAGATATAGAAACTACAACTACATCTCTAACTGCAGCACATACCAAGACTACAGCCACACCCTCAAAAATAACTCCCAATATAATATAGTTTACACTAATGATAGAAGCGTGCTTACGAGAGAGATGTTTATAAACGTAAAATTTATGAAAACTACATGATTTACAACCAAATATTCTTGCAGCTCACTTTTCATTTCATAAAAATATTTTAAAAAAATTTACCATTTCAAATGTGCATATTGTGCGTGTTCATTGTTTTGGGCCATCATCAGTTATTTTTTGTTGGCGCGCAGGAAAAAAACAGAATGAAAAAGGCAGAAATTGCAATTCTCAATTTTAGAATCAGACCGCATCTATTCTTTATTTGAATATTGATTTGAATCACATTCTACAACAACAAGCCATGAATGACTTCATTTTCCCTTGTGGTAATACCTTCACGTTCAATATTCTTTTTTCTAATTTAAATTTGAAGTTTTTCTTAAAATATCATTAGTGTTCAAGAACAATCCACACTATCACACTGCGCTGATCAATTGAACACGGGTTCTCACTTCTGATGCTATTTTTAGGAAGTACCGTTAAATTCCAAAAAAATATATCATTGCGAAGTTTACACAAAAGCAAGATTTTAAACGCAGTGTTGGAGAAGAATATATATACGAATGTAATTACAGAGCACAAACTTGGAACATTGAATATTAAGATCATATATAAGAATAAGATAATGATTTCAAGCCGATCCGACCTCGCCCACTTTACCGCCCATATTAGCAAATGCTAAGTAATGCGATATTTAGTGTAACAATCTTTTTTTTTCTTAAGTTCTGAGTAAAATCTTGAAAAAGACACAAATTTGATAACACAATATTCTTCATTCATAGTCGGAATCGAAATCGGTGTTGAAATCTTCCGTAATACTGGAATCCTTACTGAGTGCCGTAGTCGGATGTTCTTAAAGCGCCATTACGTCAATCGGCAATTTTTTTCCGCTTTGATATTATTAGTGCGGCTGTTTTTTTCATGAATGGCGCAACCTGTGCGACATTGGCTACCACGGATATTTGGCCTAATATGAAGAGCCAGCTTTTGCACAAAATTCTTGAAATTTAAGTGGACTTATTATTCGAAGTATCTGTTTTTTTCTTTTAAGTTTAACAAGTTTTCCCACAAACAGTTTCGTTATTATTATCTTTTGCCATTTTTGAGCAAACGTTTGCAGCATGACCGAATTCTAAGTTACCTATAAGAAACACAATTTTTTTAAAAAGGAACAAAATGGAGCAAAAAATATTAATTCCATCGTATTCTATACAAATTAATTAATCAATTAATACTTCCGAGGGCTTGCGAGGGCTTATAAACTTTTACTCCACGAAACACATGTTTTTTTAGGTTAAGGCTAACTAAAAAAAGAGATATCAACAGCACACAAAGCATAACATAACATAAACATTGGCTAATGTTTTATATTCTATATACTTTGAGCTATGTTTTCCGTCAGAAACATTCAATAAATCAGTTGTTTAAATAATATTTATACGTCAACAAAAAAACACGTGGTACAGCACAAACAAAACAGCAAAGTTTTGAATGGAAAACATCTTTGACACAAACTTATAAGGTTGCACGAAAAATAATTGACTATGCGAATTGGATACCTTATTTTTAATGAAATAAAAAAACAAAAAATTGAATTTATGACAATATTTTGGGAATTCCGACCAATGTGCATAGTTAAGCGTAAAGAGAGGTAAATTGATTTGTTTTTTTACTTTGTGCTTTGTTTCATTTTCTTTCTAGGCTTGTACATCTAGACTTAAGATAAGGTTTCTACAATAAAATGGTTTCAAACACAACGATGTCGTTCACTAGGAAAAAACTCCTAGTATTAACATTTTTGGCACCTAACATGGGGATGTGTAAATTTCTATATTTCGGTAAAGAGAACAAGTGTCAACATTTCGTACATAACTGTAGCATACGTTCCGATGGCTTTGCTATTGTTGCCATCTCATACGATATTTCGTGTACATACTTATACATAAGTGCCGTTGCTTTTGCAATTGCTGCCATCGCATACGACATCTTGTGTACATAGTTATACGTAAGTGCCGTAGCAGTTTCCGTTGCTGATTGTTGCTGTTGTTTGCTTGCATATCAACATATCGGGTTGAGCAAGGTGTCGCACATATTTGAATTTTTCGATTTTCGTTCGTTCTTCATTCTGGATCCGTCGATTGCTTGATTGTTGTTATTTTTTCGCTTTCGTTACAACCAGTCTATCGCTGACTGTGCCTTATTACTGTTTCGCTGTTACGAGTTGAATTCTCAACTGCACTACAATAAACAGTTACACGCATTGATTTATATTGCGTGTGTGCTGCGATCGCTTTCACTTGCTTTAAGTGGTGTGGTCTTTAACTTTTCTTTATACAACTCGCCAATTGTAACATATTGAATACTCGTATTGTTGATACAGTGCCAACACGCTAATGTTTTAAATGGGCTAACAACCGATAGCAAACTTGGAGTTGAAGCTTCGCCTTGAACTATTGGAGAATCATTTCAGTGGCTGGCTTTCGTCCACGATTGTCAAATCACGCACTTCTTCATTCATTCTAGTGTACATACCATACCAACCTGATCCAGCTATTGACATTTCTGATGGGAACATTCCTAAAAACATGTCATTAGCAGATGAATGTTTGTTCGAATCTCGTCGCATCGACTTGCTCTTAGGAGCAGAATCATTTTTCCAGGTGATAAGCGTTAGTCAAATCAAGCTTGGACCACAAAAACCTACTCTTCAGAAAACAACTCTTGGATGGGTGGTTACCGGACGCTAAGGGATACGTCAGAATGCTTCGGCACTCATCTGTATGTTTTATTGGGATGTCGCCATCAACTCAAATATGGGATTCTTATGGAAATTGGAAGCAGTCAGGTATTAATCGCATCACACCAAACTCGTCTGACCATTATGTGGTTCAATTGCCTATCATGGATAAACCGCGCATTTTAGGGGACTTATGAAATCTCTCGGAAAAGATTTCTATCTCTGGTGACTTTCGCATTCATCTTATTTAAAATCTCAATATATCGCATTCAAGGCACAATATTAGCAGCTGGGTCACATGACTTTGGATCCAGTTCCTTCTCTCAAGTCACTTCACTACTACATACCGCAACACTGTGTTCACAAACCTACTAGCACCACAACAAAACCCAACTACTTCAACAAAATCTTTTAATGATGTGTTAATTGTAGGCTCTACCTTGCAGCCGTATCTGTAAGAGGGCGGTTCATTAAGTACCCGTGTTAGAAATGAAGACAGCATTTTTACATAAAAAAAAGGTATTATTTTTCAACGTAGTCCCCTTCTAGAAAGATACACTTCTCCTAAAGTTCCTGCCATTTTTTAACCTCTCCAAAAAATAGGATTTGTCGAACTTTCAAAGTACGCCTCTGTCTCGGCGATGACTTTTTCGTTTGAGCTAAATTTTTTTTCCGCGAGCCGTTTCTTCATGTTAAGGAATAAGAAAAAGTCGCAGAGAGCCAGATCGGGTGTATATGGTGGGTGCGGCAGCGATTCATAACGAAATTCATGTAGTTTGGCGGAGACAACACCAGATGAATGTGCTAGTGCATTATCGTGATGAAATAACAACTTCTTTTTCACCAAATGCGGCCGTTTCTCCTTTAATTTTTTTTTGTCGAAGCGGTCCAATAACTCACTCCAGTAATCGTTCCTCGTTTTTATGAAAAATCCATGAGAATGACGCCCTTCGCTTCCCAAAAAATCTTCGCCTTGACATTACCGGCGAATGTTGAATCCAGGTTTCATCAACGGTGACAACTCGATGAAAAAATTCCTTCGGATTTTGCTTTAATTGCCCCAAATAGTGCTTCGAAGTTAACAGCCGCATCCGCATTTTGTCCGAGCAATCGCGACACACATCGGGCCAACAATTTTTTCATCGCCAACTTATCATGTAAAATATTAATTGCCGTTTCGGTCTACACACCTACGGCCTTTGCTAATTCGCGCACTTTCGTTCGTCGATCAGCTAGAAACATGTCGTGGACTTTTTCCATGATTTCCTCGGTAACCACGTCTGCCAGGCGTCCTGGTCGCTCTTCATCAAAAACGGTTGTTCGCCCACGTTTAAATTCGTTGAACCAATATCTAACTGTGGTCATAGATGGGGACGTGTCCCCATAAACAGCATCCAAATTTGCTTTTATCGCATCGCATTTTTTTCCATCCAAAAACAAAAAGTGAATTACTGAATCGTCAAATACGTATATCGCCAATTACTCATCGATTCAACCCAACAATCATTACAATACATCTTATGGAGATCTGATTCCGTTTAAACCATATACCAATGAGCAGGAGAAATGTCAAGGTAGTATTCATACCAAAAGGTAGGGAAAATCGGCCATGATATTTCAGGCCAATCAGCGTAGCATCGTTCCTCTTGAAGGCGATGGAAAGGGTATTGAAGTTCCATCTTCGATCCATTATTGATAAAATTTCCAACACGCGTACTTCAAGGGTAGATCTACGGAAACGACAGGATGGATTTAATAATACATGCCGTAGTCCGAAAGGCGGAGAGGGCGTTTTACTACAAACAATAGTTTATTATGCGGCGGACAGAGAACTCGAGTACGACGTCTCAGGAGGTGTTCCACAGGGGTCAGTCTTGGACCCTTATTTATAGAATGCATTATATGATGGCTTCCCAAATGTCGAAATGCCCAGCAATGTAAGGGTGGCTAAGTTCATCGATGAGCTCAGGTTTGTTTGCAACGAGGCTATTAGGAGAGTTGGCGTCTGGCTAAGCCAAAAGAATCTGCGCCTTGCCGAACATAAAACAGAGGTTCTGCTTGTCTGCAAACGTATATTGAGGGAAAATCTTAGCGAAAGGGTGGGCGACCTCGAGATTGTGTCGCAACCATCTTTGAGATATTTGGGTGTTGCTATGGATTCAAAGATGACGTTCAAGCAGCATTTGACGCAAACAGTTGCTAAAGCATCAAAAGTTGTAGGAGCTGTCCTCAGGCTGATGCCGAACTGTCGAGGACCCCGAGAGCGCAAACAACGACTGTTGGCAAATGTCGTAACGTCGGTACTGGTCTATAATGCGCCGATCTGGGTGGAAGATAGTAAGATGAACTTCTACATGAGGGAAATAAATGCAGTCTACAGATCATGTACCATTCGTGTCTGTACTGCATTTGAAATAGTGTCCAATGATTCAATCGTGGTAATGGCATGATGTAGGTTGACTTAGCTGTGGCAGAGGTGAGTCGACAGGAGCACTGGCGAGGTGAGAAGGCAAGAAGAAAGCTTTCTTAGTATGGTGGAGTGGCAGCGGAGATGGCAGAGCTCTGATAAAGGCAGGTGAACCCATCGGCTCATTAATAACGTCGAAGAATGGGTCGGCAGGAAGTTTGGCGAGGTCAACCATTACCTTGCACGGTTCCTGAGCGGCCACGGATGCTTTAAAGAATATCTGCATAAGCGGGGATATGATGATGATCCTTACTGTCTGACTTGCAGAACACGACTTCCTGCATTGCCCAAGATTTGATGTTGCCAGATCAATGATCTCATCAGCGTTTGGTGAAGAGCCAATTCTGATGAACTGCATTTGCCACATGCATGAATCACAGCTAAATTGGGATGCAGTAAGCCAGGCGGCAGCGCAAATCATGTGAGAGTTACGGCGTGTAGAATGATTACGACGAGCGCAGACGAACGAATAAGTAAAAGGACATTGACAAGAAATTCTTACGTAAATTTATATTTGATTTACTTGTGGTAGAAGCAGACTTTGAGCTGTAATGCTCCGTCTTTCCTCCTTGACGAAATGCTTAACGATAGTGCCAGGGGGACTGTAGGACTCGGGGCGGTGGGGCTTAGTGGGTGAGTTAATTCAAATAGTAGATTCGTTTTATTTTTAATGTTTCCTCATCGATTAAAAACAAAAAAAACCACGACTACAAATAATCTCTATTTTGAATGCGATATCACTCAAAGTTTTTGCTACCACGATAATAGCAATATCATCCACACACCCGACGATCTCCACTACATTGGGCTTACAAATCCGCATAATGCCATCGTACAATACATTCCACAGAATTGGTCCAGTATGCATATATGATGCAGCTCCAATCTGCAGAGATTTTTTTTTTTTTAATTGCATCTCTCTCCCAAAAAAAAATTTTAAAAAATGTATTGCATAGCCATTGCTTAGAAACAGATGATAATATGAACTGTACAAATTAGTATTGGAAGCGAATAGATTAAACCTAATTTGTGATTATAAATATATTTCTTTGTTTCAAGCACGTGTAACCTTCGTCTTGAAGCTTTCAGAATACTGCCAAGAAGTTT
>JBANCV010000757.1:0-26459 GCA_037040105.1 Amiota albilabris | reverse complement strand
CCACATGTTGCACAGGCCGTAAAAACTTACTTGGAAACGCTCAAATGGGAAGTCTTACCCCACCCGCCGTATAGCCCAGGTATTGCTCCATCTGATAACCACCTCTTCAGATCCATGACGCATGGCCTAGCTAATCAGCACTTCCGTTCTTACGAGGAAGCCAAAAAATGGGTCGATGAGTGGATCGAGGCGAAACCGGCCGTGTTTTTTCGCAACGGAATTCGTATGCTACCAGAAAGATGGGAAGAAGTAGTGGCTAGCGACGGATAGTACTTTGACAACTAAACATATAACCATTTTTTCTCAATAAAGGCTCAAAATATGGAAAAATGGCAATGTTGTTCAAATGAAATTATTGGGTTTCTGAGCATTGGTTGTTATTAACTTTTACAAATTAAGGATTTTGGTCTTAAATTTTAATGGAAGAGCCCTTCTTTCATTATAAATTCTTCAACTTTCGTTAGTCCTTGTTTTTTTATACTCTTCACGTAGTGAATAGTATTGTATTATAAGTTTGTAATGCAAAGAAGTACACATTGCAGCCCACGTAAGGAATATACATTCTTGATCATCACGACGAGAAGAGTTAATCTAGCCATGTCCATCTATATGTATTGTATGTAAACTCAGTTTTTGATCTAGAGAGCTGAAATTTTGATGAAGCTTTCTTTTAACCATACGCTGCACTTTTGTCGGATCACTGAAGGGGTACCTCCCATACAAAGCCCATACACAAATTCATGTTCTTATTACAAAACTTTTTGTATTTTCTGCCATCATCTTGAAATTTGGACACAATAGGTTTCAGATCTATATTCATCAACCATGTAAATTTCAAGACTATCGGAATATTAAGTATCTTTCATAAGAAGCCCCTACTCAAATTCATTCTTTTATTGCAAATTTTTTTTTATTTTTTGTGCTATCATCTTGAAATTTTGATACTGTATGTTTCTGATATTCATCAGCAATGTAAATTTCAAGATCCTAGGATTACTGGATCGCATAGCTCCCAAACAATAAGCGTTTTCTAGGGGATCTGTAAAGAGTATTAAATCTTCGGCACAGTTGAAGATACCCTTCCTTCTGCTCTTTTTTGTGTTTTTTGTCAAATACGCCGATTTTGTTTGGCAAACAGAGCTTAGTTTCGTTGTGTTTATTTTCTTAGGGATTTAATTTAAGATTAAAGTTTTTACTAGCGAAATTAATTCTTTTTATACCCATATGTCTATATAGAAGGGTATAACAATAAGTTTGTGCGAATATCATTATTTACTACACACATAAGAGGGAAATGGATAGTAACCATGGTAACCATGCTACAAAAAACTAGAACAGTACAGTTTGAGTTAGGTAACTCGATCTTAACTAGATACCATAGGGCGGAGTAAACTCTCCATCGCTGTGGCTGTTAGTCATCCTTAACGTATTTGAGGAGGCGGGTGCAAAAGTAGTCGCGTACGCGGAAGACGTTGTGATCATGGTGTCAGGTATGTTTCCTAACGTGATAAGCAATATCATGCAGCGAGCTTTGGGGAAACTGTCAATGTGGGCCACAGGATGTGGTCTAAACGTTAACCCAAGCAAGACAGAACTGATGCTTTTCAACGAAGACTAAAATACCGGCTTTCCCCCTTCCTCTTCTCAATGGACAACAGATTCAGCTCTCTAATAAGGCCAAATACCTGGGAGTTATGCTAGATGCAAAACTGAATTGGAAAGGAATATAGATTTACGGGCTAAGAACGCCTCAGTATCCCTTTACTCTTGCAAGTGAGTTTTTGGTAAGAGATGGGGCCTACGCCCTTACATAACAGCATGGATGTACACAGCGATAGTGCGTCCTATACTTGCATACGGTGGCTAGCTCTAGGAAAGAACTATATAGTGCACAAACTAAGCGGTGTGCAGAAGTCGGCATGTCTTGGAATCAGAGAATCCATGCAAACGTACCCCACGGCAGTACTAAATGTGCTGCTATATTTTCTCCCCATTGATCTCCATATCAAAAACATTGTATGCAACAGCGCGTTGAGAACAAAAGAATTATATAGTGGTGTATAATAGCTTTGAGAGCGACTTCAAGGTTGAATTACCTACTAGGATGGAATGGAAAGAAAACAGTTTTCAGAGTAACTATGACATTTCAATTTTTACGGCTGGGTCGAAGATGGAATATGGTATAGATGTCGAGATGCACTCACCCCAAATAAACTGCGACCACTAATTCCGTTTATCGGATGAGGGCACAGTCTTTCAGGAAGAGGTTCTAGCCATTAGAGAGGCATGTGGACAGGCATGAAATAACGTACCTGAGGGTGATAAGATAGCTATCTTCATTGATAGTCAGGCGTCACTCAAAGCGCTGCAATAATCAGAAGATACAAATCAATTTAGCCTAGTCCGTCTTCCTGTCCATCTGTTTTCGGTAACCGAGACTCGGTTGAATCCGAAAGGGACAATGTTTATTTAAAGATTTGTCCATACACACCATCCCACCTATATTGTGAAAAAATATATTGATATTTAAAAGAGATAACTGCGCAGAAAAGAAAAAGCATCGAGCATTTTGATTGGATATAAGGGTTTATGTGATGGCAGCTTATGCATTTTGTGTAAGCCAACCGTACATTTCCTCTAAAAATAAAAATTTACATACAACCTGCACAGTTTTTGTTGCTCTTTTGACCGCCTTTCAATTTTATTTACATATCAATTTGATACTTGTGAATGCTTAAAATTTAATTTTCTGGCTTGTTTAAAGATTTTAGTTAGCCTTCAGCTACTTACTTCTTATTTACGCTTAATTTACGGGATACCCCCTTTTGTGATCTAAATATTTTTATTAAACGGTAATTATAAAAAGTTTTCAGCCTCTCCAAGAACCCTACAAAATAACGTCGTGGAGAAATTGGTATTATCCGATTTAATAATATACATGTAAGAAGTATTGTTTATTAATAAAATAGTCACATAGTCACATCGAACACTGACTGACTAATTACAACTGAATGCCACTCTCTCGCAACTTCGTCGATCTGCTACTTGCTGCTCGATAGTTTTGTCCTCGCTCTGCTATTAGCTACTGGATAGTGTTGTCGCTCAATCTGCTTCTGGGGTTGCCCTTACATTCGACCATTCTGTTCTTCGTCATCTGACCCAGATTACATTGTATCCTCATTTTCTGTCACGTAGCGGCAAAGTTTCATGTTGTCACAACCGGTGGTGGTAAGATTCGGTCCTTCAACTATTACAACCTTGCGGACATCATAACGACCGTTATTACGGTCTGCTTCTACATCGGATAACTTGAATTCATATTCCGACATAGCCATTTGCTCAGTATTCAATTGTTTCACTACTGTTGTGTATGTCTTCATTAGCTCAGCCAATTCTTCTTCGGTCTCTTTGATTTGAGCCTGCACTTCTGTTTTATCGCGATTAGCACTATTAACTTTATCTTCGGCATTATTGCGTGCGCGATTCGATTCCTCAAACATAGTCTGAACCAAAATAGGATCTTCCTCCTCTGATATGCTATTCAAATCGGATTTGGCACAGATGAGTCCCACTTTCCGTTTTTCAGCTGTTTCCTACAGATGATGAACCTTTGAGTGTTGTTCTTTCTAATCTTTTTTAAGTTAAAGATGTTCGGCAGTCTCGGCTTCCAGTCTTTCGGTGGCTATTTGCGCTGTAGAATGTTCTTTAGCCAAGTCAACTGTCATCCCAGATAGCACAACTACACGGCTGGCAAAGTTCGATGTTGATTTTCGTATGATGTTTTGATTGAGCCATTCTTCGACCTGTCGATTTACTAGATGGATTTCTTGGCGACTTGGCGACTGTTGAAACGGCTTAATAGAAATTTCAGGAACGACCTCAAGCATTACTTCCTTGCTTTTCCTGTTCGTTATCTTCTTTCTTAAGTGATGAAAACTGATAACCATGCTGGTTCATTATGATACAAAACTTTTTCGTAAAGTCTTGCCCAAGGAGAGCGTCATGCTCGATCTTGCCATCAGCGATAACGACAATTTTATGTTGTGTCTTCATCCTGCCGACCTCCATTTCTGCTTCAAATCAACCTATCGATACCGTTGAGCGTTGAACAAAACTTTTGTAGCTTGCCATCTGGAATCTTTTTGAAGACACACTTTTACATTATTGTGATGTCAACTAGTCTATCCACTTCTATGTCGTTGATCTTCAATTTCTTGAGCCTCAGCGCATTTACCACGGTGTTCACACTTTCCACTGAATTCTTGCAGTCTTTTAAGATATGACCAAACTGGTTGTAACAAAAACATTTTGGTTCATTACGGCAATCCTTATCGGTTGTACCACAATTATTCTTATTCTCACCATTTCTGCTTCTAACGTTACGGTATTACTTTTCTACTTTCTACTGACGCGCTCATATAAGTGGAATTTATGTCTCAACTCCTGAAACGATGAGCAGGATATGACGTATTTATACTCACTCTTGATGTTGAGTCCATATACAAAATAGTGACCGATTCCTCATCAATCGATCCCAACGCGGCAATCTTTTTCATATTAAGGAACTTACTTATTAATACTTTCCTGATGCATTTTGTTTCGGTCACTCAACTTTTTATGCCGTTCTGAGCTCTTAAGTTTGCGCGAAAACTTACATATAAGAGCTTTTGATAACTCTCCATACTGACTTACGAATACCTAGTTAAGAAAGAGTTTTGCAATCTTTGTTAGTTTTCATAGTGCCTGAATATATTTCTACGGCTCCGTTAATCCATACACAGATGCGTTCTGCTCATTATTCGCAAACTACTTTTCTACCGGCAATGATTCACCATCAAATTTGGGTATTATTTTTTCAAAACTATCGATGGAAATGTTTGGCGCATCTCTTAACTCGTCTGCCTGGATCTTCTTTGTGAGCAACTGCATTAACTGTTGCAAGGTCTGTGTATTTTCGGCGGTGTACCGCATGTTCTGTTTCAGTGCAACGTTGAATTTTGAAGCACTTACATCTTCTTGCTCATCATCTCTTTTCTCTACACTCATTGCTATTATCTACTTCAACGGCCACTTACCACACTGCTTTTCTCCCTGATTACTTCCACTGGTGCTTGCTGCTTTTACCACTTTTGCACGCGTCAAGTACTTCTTTTTCGCACTCATTCACAAATTTTCATCGATGTTCTTTAACCTTTAATGCTCTTCTCTACTCCTTTCTTTTCCCTTTATTTTAGTTAGCTTATTACAAAATATTGTCGTCTTTTCTTATTTAACCAACAATATTAAAAATCAACGCCGCGTCGTTTTGTAATTTTTTGTTTTTTTCGTTTTACTGCTACTTTACATCTTTTGGTTTTTTTGCTCGCTTTCTCCGAAACAATGATAAGACGAGAGAGGAACGGTATAAGGTAAAAACTGATGTCAGCGACAACAGATCTTAACTTTGTACATATAGACAAACACACAGTAACAGAGCGTTAAGAATTTTTTAAAGAATTTTTAACGTATTCTTAGGTTGAACCCCAATCGTAAGAAGTATTGTTTATTTATGAAATAGTCACATAGTTCCATCGAACACTGACGGCCAACTCATTCTACTGATGGTAACCGAATGCCACTGTCTCGCCACTTCGTCGATCTGCTACTCGCTGCTCGATAGTGTTCACTCTGTTACTGGGGTTGCCCTTACAAACATATAGCGTCTCTATTGTATAAAGAAATGATAACGTAGGTCTGTGATGAAAAAGTTTTTTGAATGTTTATGGTATATAGAATCTAGAGATTAGAAACTCCAGATTCTAAAGATGACGTTGCATGTTGCAACCACGGAACTTGTTGAGTGACACCAAAAATTAAAAATGGTTTTTGATGTCAAACATCTCGGTAGAGTGAATTTGAAATTGATGTAATTGCGATCTTTTCAATAAGCAATATGAGTGGCGGTAAGTATTCGGCTGATGACAACGTGAATTTTGTAAAAAAAATTGTTTGTACTCTTCACGTATAGTACTATAAGTTTGTCATGAAGTTTGTAATGCAAAGAAAGAGACATGATAGACCACATAAAGTACATTTAGTCTTGATCAGCGTGACGAGATGAGTAGCCATGTCTATCTGTATGTATTAGACTTACGTACACATTTTCATACTGTAACAATCAAACCGATAGTTAAACCAATGTACACATGTACATAATATTATATTTATCTATAACAAATTCATCTCAACCAACAGACTGCACAGTCACTTTATATTCAACTATACCCACACATTGTGTTATTCGTTGCTGTTACTCATTGTTTCATTCCATATATACCATTGAGAACGCAATACACATACTCACTTTCAGAGAGAAAATACAGCAAGGATAAAATATCTTTGTCTCACACAACATTCACAAAGCCATATCTCTATTGCACACTCAAATTTTGTGTATACATTCAGTTTTTGAGCTAGAGAGCTGAAATTTTGTACGATGCTTTCTTTTTACAGCACGTAGTACATTTGTCGGAATCAGCCGCAATCAGGGGTACCTCCCATACAAACCTCCTACTCAAATCCATGTTCTTATTAGAAAAACTCTTTTGTTTTTTGTGCTATCAAACTAAAATTTGGACAAAATAAGTTCCTGATACATATTTATCAACTTTGTAAATTTCACGATCCAAGGATTACTGGATCGTATAGCTCCCATACAAAAAACGTTTTCTAGGGGCTGCGTGAAAAGTATTGCATCTTCGGCATAGTCGAACATACTCTTCTTTCTGGTTTTTTTGTCATTCATTATAAAACGTTTGGTATTTTTTAACACTTTGTAATTACAATACTTTGTAATTGCTATAATTGGCTATACAACAAAACATATTTTGAAAAATTCATTATTTTGGGTCATTTTATATGAAAATCTTCTATAGAATAGCTCGATCATCTTACAAGAATGATTGAATAATTAAATTAAATAAAATAATAAAAATTTAAGTGAGCAAAATAAGGCATAACTATTTTGTGTTATTTATAGTGGAACATTTATTGAACATAAAAAAATATTAAAAATGGAAAAACCAAACCATCAGATGCGCGATATAAGCTTGGTATTGATTTTGCAGTCAATCATTATTAGGCATTTGCACGTGCGAGATCAAAAGGGTGTTTTAGTTATTCACGTAAAAAGTGAGTGAATTTTTGAAATTGCTTACTCAGGCTGAGTGTATTATTTCAAAGGTAAACAAATTAAGCTATAGCTAATTCAAAATAAATACGGTCATTGAAAAGCGTAATTTTAGATAAATAATAAAATAATTAATCTATATACAAGTTAAGACAAACTCATAATCATTAGTTCTCCTAGACACATAAATTATCTCAACAGACCATACTGAGATAAAGTACTATGTGTTTATGATATGTAGTAAAAGATTGTACCATTGTAATACTATTGTAATAGAATAAGGTTTGGAAAAGGTATAGGTATAACGAGAACATGATTGTAATAGTGAGTAGTCTTTAAGAGAACTCATAACTCACTCGATCACTGACAGAAAATGTAAAAAAATGTTAAATAAAAATAAAATAATATAAGTAAATTAATAATTTAAAAAATAAAACTGCGATTTCTAACACCAGGCACCCTCCAGTTTGTGTTAAATAAACTAATTGAATTCATTCAATAAAAACAAAATAAAAATTGCGATTCCCAACACAAGGACCCTCTAATTTTTGAAATAAAAGAAAACTTCAAAACTTACATAAATAAATTAATAAGAACTACGATTCACCAACACCAGGGACCCTCCAAAAAATAACAGAAATTAAAAAAAGTGAAAGTGAAAAATAAAAAAATCACAAGCCAGCAAATGAAGAAACCAACAGCAGACCGGCCTGAACCCACTATAAGACACTAGAGTACTATTAGCGAAGAAAGTACCAGCAGCAGCAGCATACAAAACAAGATACTAGAGTACGATTTCACTCTAGGCAGGACAACACCAACAGCAACCAACAAATTGAAGCAGACATCATCTCGGAGTAGGAAATTAAGAACCATCATAATTAAGGCACCTCTACAAGAACATGTAAGTGACTGTTTGTTGATCTTTATTTTGTACAGAAGAGTGCCGTGAATAAAAATAGTATAACCATATGAAAAATAAAAAAAAATGTTAAATTAAATGTTTGTGTTGTGTTAAAATATCATTTTGTGAACTGAAAAAACTTGAATGAGTGAAATTAGGGAGAATTGGTAATATTGAGACTGGCATAAGAGAGCTAATCACTAATAGATAAGAACAAAATCAGGAAAAAAACATGTTCCTTACACAAGAACAACTAAAAACGTTGATAGGAACTGCCGTGAACTTAGCACTTTCTACTCAAAAGATCGAGTTTGATAATGGTTTAGAGAGCATAAAACAACGAATTAACGAAATTAATATCAATGTCCCTGAGGTAGTGGTTTATAAAGAGGAAACTATTAGGGAAGGTGTGGAGTGCAGTGAGTCCCTTGATGTTGTTAAGTCCCTTCCTGACTTTGATGGAAAGCAAGAAACTTATGTGTCATGGAGACAAGCAGTCCACACGGCTTACAAATTATTCGAAAAATATGATGGTAGCTCAAAACACTACCAAGCTGTGGCCATAATTAGAAATAAAATTAAAGGATCAGCAGATATGGCCATAGATTCTTTTAACACAGTTTAAAGCTATAATAGCTCGTCTTGATTTTACATACGTTGATAAACGGCCTGTGTACCTTATTGAACAAGAATTATTCACCTTAAGACAGGGAAATCTGACGTTTCTAGAATATTACGACCAAATTGAAAGAAAACTAACTTTGCTCATAAATAAAACAAATATGACGTGCAGCGGCGATGTAGCCAAGTTTGCCAATGCCACATATAGAGCAAATGCCTTGCGAGTATTTATTTCTACCACATACCATCAGCTCGCTTTGGCATAAGAAGTGGAAGCAAATCAGGAAAGATATCAATTCGCAGCTAGCTTTGCGAGGAGTGCAGAAAAAAAAGCTGTACGAAATGAGCAAAGGTCTAAGAATAGGGATAGAAATAATTTTGGACAGAATCAGTCAAATAATCCCCAACAGAATAAAAACCCACATTACACAACACAAGAAGGTGCCAACAAAAAACCATTCTTTCAGAACCTTAATCAACAACCGGTACAGCTTATGGAGGTTGACCCCTTTTTTTTTTTTTTTAAAATCGAGGTGCGATCTCTGATCGCCATACTGTACCAAAGATACAACATGTAAACGATCTGAATCAAGAGAGTTTAGAGGATTTGGAGGAGCAATATCTGAACCCCAGTACGAGGAGAAAGTAAAAGTGGAAATTGATGATATTCACTCACACCAGGTTAATTTTTTAGGAGCGAGTCCCTTCTCCCCTGGATTTCAAGATACTTAGGGGGAAGGGAATTAACACTTCTCTTTGATACTGGAACTTCTAAGAACTATATTAAACCCCTTAAGGAGTTAAAACATGTAGTTCCAGTTGAGAAGGTTTTCTCAGTCTCGTCCATTCACGGGGTTGAGAATATGACTAGCAAATGTGATATCAATTTATTTAACGTAAATAGTACGTTTAGTACGTATTACCCACACTGTCAACATTTGAGGGAATAATTGAAAGCTAATTACATTGGACCTTGACAGGAAAATACTCAAGACTAAGGCGGGTACAGAATCTATTAAATTTCTTCAGTGTGCGCATGTAAATTTCACACAAGTCAAAGACATAGAAGTAGCTGAACTTGTCAGAGACAGGTTAAAAAAAAATTATAGGAAATTGGTGCGAGTTTTCACTGATCCCAATAAAGCATTACCCTTCAACACAAATATTGTCGCCACTATTCGCACTGAGAATGTCACACCTATTTATTCAAAACTATACCCATACCCTATGGGTGTTGTTGATTTCGTAAACGAAGAAATTCGCAATTTACTAAAGGAGGGCATAATTCGGCCCTCTAGATCACCCTACAATAGTCCCGTTTGGGTTGTAGATAAAAAAGGGGTTGATGAGCACGGAAATATAAAGAAACGTCTCGTCATAGATTTTAGAAAACTTAATGAAAAAACAATAGATGATAGGTAAATACCTTATTCCGAATATTTCGTTCATACTATCAAACTTGGGAAGGGCAAAATATTTCACAACGCTTGATCTGAAGTCTGGTTTCCATCAAATAGTTCTGTCAGAAGAAGACAGGGAGAAGACTGCATTTTCGGTGGGAAATGAGAAATATTAATTTTGTAGACTTCCTTTCGGATTAAAGAATGCCCCAAGCATCTTTCAACGGGCCATTGATGATGTACTGCAGGAGCAAATAGGAAAATTCTGTTATGTTTACGTGGACGATGTAATCATATTTTTAGAAAATGAAACGGAACACGTTGAACACATTACCTGAGTCTTAAATAAACTATTTGAGACAAACATGAGAGTTTCACGCGAGAAATCACACTTCTTTAAAGAAAAAGTAGAATACCTAGGTTTTGTCGTCCCTGGTGGAGGTATTACAACAAACCCTTATATGGTAGAGGCAATACCTAACTATTCCCAACCAACTACATTATTTAACGTTACATCCTTTTTAGGTCTAGCAAGTTACTATAGGTACTTCATCAAAAATTTCGCTTCAATAGCAAAGCCTTTAACTGACATGTTGAAAGGTAAAAATGGGCAACCAGCGCCAATCAATCCAAAAAGGTAACGGTGAACTTTAACAAGGAACATGTTCAAGCCTTTGAAAAATTGAAGGAGGTACTGGTATCTGAATATGTTACGTTACCCAGATTTTAGAAAGCCGTTCGATCTAACGACGGACACTTCTTCCTTGAGTTTAGGTTCTGTTCTATCACAGGATGGGAAACCTCTCACTATGATATCTCGAAAATTAAAAGATAGGGAAAGAAAATTACGTGGCGCTGTCACGTTAAAATATTCATTCATTAGAGCAAGAAGCCCATCCGGATATTGCTATAGTGCATAGCGAAGAATCATTGACCTACACGATCGAAACAACAGAAAAACCAATCAATTGTTTCCGGAAACAAATAATTCTGGAAGAAGCACATTCCAATGCAAAACAAGATTTTATTCTTTTTAGGGAAAAAACCCGTCACATAATCTAATTCACAGACAAAGATACCATCCTTGTAAAAGTAAAACAGTTAATAAATCCCAATGTGGTCAATGCAATACACTGCGAATTACCTGTGCTTGCTAGTATTCAACATGACTTGATTAAATGTTTCCCAGCAAGCAAATTCTGGTACTGCAAGAACATTATGTTGGATAATCCCGATGTAAATGAACAAAGGGAAATAGTTGTCACAGAGCATAATCGCGCACATAGGGCCGCACAGGAGAATACAAAGAAAATTCTTAACGATTATTACTTTCCGAAAATGTCAAAATTGGCAAATGAAGTCGTGGCAATCTGCAAAATCTGTGCAAAAGCCAAATATGACAGACATCCTCGTAAGCAGCAACATGGTGTGGCACCAATACCATCTTATGTGGGCGAAATACTTCATGTTGATATTTTCTCCAGCGATAAAAAATATTTTCTGACATGCATTGATAAGTTCTCTAAATTCGCTCTGGTTCAACTTATCTCATCTTGCACGATAGTGGATATTAAAGTACCAATTACCCAATTAATGAGTTTTTTCCCAAGGACTGTGACAAAAAAAATCACTTCACTGCTGACGTAGTAAATGGGCTCCACTTCACAGTACATCAAACGGTCAGGTTGAGCGCTTCCATAGCACTCTCTCTGAAATTGCGAGATGTCTCAAACTTCAAAACAAAATTGAAAATACAATTGACCTTATACTATTGGATATACTTGTATATATACAGCGAAATACAATAGAACAATACACTCTGTAACCAATAGAAGACCCGTGGATATAATTCATGCTATGCCACCAGAAATAAGAAGCGATATAGTTGCAAGAATTACAAAACCTCAACAAGAGCAGTTGGACAGAAATAACCACTCTAGACAGAATAAGTTTTTGATTTTGGTGAAAGTGTGTTGGTAAAGGCCAACAAGCGATTAGGTAACAAACTATCACCACAATTTTTTGAAGAGAATATAGAAGCAGATTTGGGAACCACAGGTTGTTATTAGGGTGAGGGTGGTCCATAAAGACAATCTAAGATAAAAAGCCATCCTCGATTTTAACTTTCTTCATCTTTTTAGGTTTAAGGAAAGTATATGAGATTTTATTAGCTTGAAATTGGATAGTAATAATGGAATTGCACTTGTAAAAGTCGATGTTGTAAATTCGGTAACATTAGATAACAATGATATCAAGGCACTAATCAACAATCAATTCACAGATATTTCGGTAACCGAATTAATGTTAAGGTTTTACAGAATATGAATTTTTTATATTTTATTATAAAATTCCCTAGACCTAAAATTTGTTTATGATAATGTAACAAAACATATGACAGACAGATGTAGTAAAAACACATAACCATTTGTTCTCCTAGACACATAAATTATCTGAACAGACCATACTGAGATAAAGTACTATGGGTTTAAGATATGTAGTAAAAGATTGTACCATTGTAATACTATTGTAAAAGAATATGGTTTGGAACAGGTATATAAGGAGAACATGATTGTAATAGTGGGGAGTCTTTAAGAGAACTCATAAGTGATCACTCGATCACTGACATAAAATGTATAAAAAAGTTTAATAGAAATCTAATTTATATATCTAAAGATTGTAGTATGAACATAAAACATGACGAAATTAAGATGAATACTCGTAGGATTCAGGCAAAAAACGAAATAGCACAGAAAGAAGTCCGCATGAAAACAAGAAGTGTGTAGCTTTATTTGACACGGGAAGAAAATACAACATAATGCGAGAAGATTTTTACTGCGAAATTTACAAGCTGAAATAAGAAAACAGCAGTATATCGTTTATTGGTTTTGGTAGTGATCGTCATGCTAGTACAACTAAACCTAAAGGATTCTTCAAGGAAACAATTTTTTTTTTTTTTTTTTTTTAAACCGGGAGGAAAGCATCGAAAGCCTTCTCGGTCTAAAGCCGAATCGCGAGACTTAAACCACGCTAAAAACTCCCGTCCCATGTCCTATCGTCCTCCCGGAACTGTCGTTAGATATTTCGTCGGAAGAAAGAAACAGTTTTAATTGACGATGAATGTTTCCTAATAAATTTTCATGTGGTGCCAAGTAAATGGAAGTTGGTTATATGTGAGGAATTGTGTCAACATGCGGAACTATTGTTTAATGCGAAAGGTATACATGTGTGCATGAATGACATTGAAACGAGTGACGAAAGCAACATAATGAAGATTAATGCTGTGAATGAAGAAATGTTTAACATAAGCGAAGAAGCAAGTGTCGCCGCCAAGCAAGAAGGGTATGAGCTTATTTTGAAGTATAAACCGACACAAACAAATTGAAATGCGTATTATTTTAGCCGACGAAACACCAATATTTTCAAGGCCACGTTGGTTGGCTTTTACAGAAGTAAATGTTGAAGAACAAGTTGAGGAATGGCTTGAGAGTATAATCGAAGAATCATCATCTGAGTTCACAAATCCGGTAGTTTTGATTGAGAAACGCGATCGATCAGCGAGACTCTGTGTGGATTATCGGAGAATAAACAAGGTAGTTATAAAAGATCATTTTCCATACCACTAATTGAAGAGCAGTTAAATCGACTAAAGAGAGCAAAAATTTACAGCACTATTGACCTTAAGAACGGATTTCTCCACTTACCTGTAAGTAAATCAAGTAGAAAATATACATCGTTTGCTACACAAACTGGGCAATATCAGTTCCGAAAGGTGTCATTTGGTTTTTCAAATTTTTCTGGTGTTTTCCAGAGACATGTTAACGCCATATTTAGACATTTAACACGCAGAGGAATTGATTTACCATATGTGGATTATTATTTATAATTATTCCTACAAAAGATGATCCAGAAGCAATAAAGAATTTAAAAGAAGTCATTGAGACGAGCAAAGAATATGGCTTGGAACTGAATATGAAGAAGTGTTACTTTTTGAATACGCGTATACAATTTCTGGGACACATTATCGAGAATCAGAAAGTGTATCCGTCCAAAGAAAAGATAGAAGCAGTCTTTTAAATCAAGATGCCAGAAACTTTAAAGCAACTAGAGAGTTTTTTGGGTTAGCGGGTTATTTTCGCAAATTTGTACCAAACTACGCAAAAATCGCCAAGCCCCTGATAGAACTGACTAAAAGGAAAGCTAAATTTAAAATTGGTTTTGAAGAAGAGAATGCAGTAAATACCTTGAATCCTGTACTGAACACTTACAACCAAACATACGAGACCGAAGTACATACTGATGCGTCGATCGATGGATTTGGAGCAGTTTTGTTACAAAAATCACCAGATGATAAATAGTTGCATCCTGTATACTTCATGTCAAGAAAGACGTTATGCACAGCGTAAGTTTACTATCTATGAACTAGAAATTTTGGCAGTTATAGAGGCACTGATGAAGTTTAGAGTCTATCTGTTGGGCATTAACTTCAAACTAGTAACTGATTGTAACGCTTTCACGAAAACACTGGAGAACTTGTGCACACGAGTAGCTCGCTAGATATTATTACTGCAAGAGTACACAGTTGAACATCGTTCTGGTACACGTATGAGCATGTTGACGCGCTCAGCAGATATCCTGTAATGACGATTACCGACGTAAGCGTAAGCATTGGCATGAAGAATGCACAGGACCGCGATGAGAAAATAAGAGCCATAAAATAAGAAACAAACAAAGGGAAACATGATGTATTTACGATGACTTTTTTATGAAGGCGGGTGTACTGTGCAAACTTGTAGATAACACAGAACTAATAGTCGTGCCAAATGAAATGCAAAAACAAATTATCAGCCATGCACATGATAGAGGTCATTTTGCAAGTAATAAAACAAAAGAGTTAATTAACAGAGAGTATTTCATACCACATGTTGAAAATAAGATTTAAAAATATATAGTGTGTTGCATTCCGTGTATAGTAAGTAGCCGCAAGAAAGGTAAACAAAAAGGTTGGCTGCACCCTCTGTAGAAAGAAGCCACCATTACGTGCTTACCATATTGAATTTTTGGATCCACCAGAATCGACTCATAAGGACTTCAAGCATATTTTAGCTGTCATCAATTCAATAACGAAGTTTTGCTGGCTGTACCCGACGAAGTCTTCAGAAGCAAACGAAGTCATCATGAAGCTAAACAGTCAAAGCGTGATATTCGGTAACCCAGCGTTTATCATTTCAGATAGGGGTTCCGCATTCACCGCTCAAGAGTTCATAAATTATTGCGACAATGAGAAAATTAAACTGATGAAGTCGACGACGGGACTACCACGAGTGAAGTGAGTGGGCAAGTGGAAAGACTCAATGCAATTATAATTTCAGTACTTTCCAAACTCAGTGTTGACGATCGTTCGAAATGGTACAAGTTCGTTTTTAGAGTCCAACAAGCGATTAACTCAACAAAAACTGAAGGCAAAGTTTTTAAGGGCCATACCAGGTTGTAAAGGTCAAATACAGCAATGCCTATGATGTGCAAAAAGTAGGCAACAGTGAAGGTCCGAAGAATACAGTAAAATGCGCAGAGTATATGAAGCCATGGTCCATATACACAGGAAGCAATGATGACGACGAAGCATTCGAGGCGAATGCAAATCATGATGGCCGAATATGGGATGATATGTGATCTGTAAGTGCAGATCACTAACAATGAGAACAACTAAGAGGTGAAGAGCAAAGAAGCAACTAACAATAAAGACGACAACGACGTGAGCAGACCATCAATTAAAAAGTGTACAGCAAAGGAAGAAAACAAACAGTAACGTAGGCAACGACGAAGAAGGTAGCGGCAGCGACGAACCAAAACGAGGAACGACGTGAGCAAAAAGCGATGACAAGGAAGAACAACGAGGCATTATAAGACGAACATTGAATGAGCGAAGACGTTGCAGTTTTAAACGACGGCAGAAGTAAGCTTTATATTAATCATACATTATATTAAATAAATTATAATATTAAATACAACTTTAAACAAACTAATCCTACTTTAACACATTGCATTATGCATTACGCTCTTCTGGTCGTATTTCCAAGGTTGGTGTTTCCACATTGCCCATTTGATTACGGCTTGTCCATATTAACCCCACATCTTCCATTATTTTCAGTTGCTTATGTTGTTTTTATTTCTAAAAATGAGGTTTGTCGCAGCTAAACTTTAAATAAGAATTGTAATACAATCTCACATAAGTGGATCCATATTCCTTATCGAAGAGTGTGTGCATAAGTCTTGAAAACTATCGAGTTAAAATCTTTTATATTAAATAATTAGTTGCATTGGTTTCGATCCACTGATTGGGCACGACTGACAAGAACTGGTTCCCGTCAATATATTCAAGACTTTACCATCAATAAATGTCATTTGTGCAGTATATGTTATTCTACAAAATACTTCTTTTTAATTTTGCTTATATAAATACATATATTTGGAGGTTTCTTATCTGATATGTATGCAGATTTTCCCTTTCCTTCAATAAGTACAAGTATAAGGCGCCACCATCGAAAGGATTGTGGATAATTATACCAAAAAGCTGTTACATCTCTGTGGACTCTCCAGAAAGTTACCACCCTATCAGGCTTTTGACGGACGTTAAACAAATAATTAAATTAAAGTTGAATACTTATACTGTAGAAAACAATATTCTTCCGCCTACACAGGCCTATTCTTAGCTGTATTCATCCACTCAAGAATGCTAATAAATTTATCAAAAACAAGTTAAATTCCAAGAAATCGGTGGGCATGTTTGCATTGGACATTGTAGCTGCTTTCCAAATTGTATGCCACAAGGGGCTCATCCATAAGTAATTCTCTACTGGTGCACCCTCGTATCTAGTTAAATTAATACCTAGTTTTTGGGTTAACATGGATGCTGTCAGGTCTGATACAAAACTGATATTTTCACGCGTTCCCCGGGACTCTGTGTTAGATCCCGCGGTCTATAATCTGTATACCTATGACCTTACAGTGCTTAACCACTGTTAAGCTTTAGTCTTCGCTGACAATACTTGCTGTGGCAATAGATATAGTACGATTAACAAATTCTTATAGACTGTATACGTATAAAATGGTACGACAGACAGTAAACTGACGTTCTGTTGTCATAGTCAGGACAATTGATAAAATTACTGTAATCAAATTATTACAATTCTTTACTCTCTTATTAATAAAATATTAAAAATTTTTTTTTTTTTAAAGTAATATTTGTTTAGTTGATAATATTGGACCGTTAGAAACTTCAAATTCACAAAATAAACTTTTAAAAATGATTTCCGATCTTCCTTTCTATTAGTTCACATCTCTTCTCCACGAAAAGGCAGATATTGGCATGATAGATGGAAGGATCTGTATATCCAATACAAATATTTTAACGTTATAAATCAGTTATTCCACTTTCTAGTGTACATTAATACTTAACAGGCTAATTTATTAATAAGCTTTATTCAGTATTGTTCCTTAGTTGTATAATTAGTTCTAGTGTTTCAGAAAAGTTTTTAATTAACTCTAAATAAATATAATGTTTAATGTTAAAAAAAAATCAAATATTTCTGTTGTATTTAATTAATCTTCTTAGTTGGTAAGTAAATTTAAGTAACAATACTTTATAAAAAAGTAAATGAAGCTGTAATATTACAATTCATATGGGTCAAATAAACAATAAATACACTTAAATCATTGCTTTTTTTTAAAGCTTAGAATTGATTCGGTGTGTTGACCATTAAATAGTTCGGAACAAAGACTAAAGAAAATACAAAAAATTTAAAAATTATTTCTTCTATTAGATCACCTAAACCTGGCAGAGGAAAAACGCCAAATAATCTTAAGAATACCATGGAGAACCCAAATTATAAACTAGAAAACTTCAGTAGAAAGACAATACATCATGAAACCACTATGAAACTATGGGAAAAATGTGTATTGTGTATTGAACTTAAAGATCAGATAACTCCGCTACTTTTTTTTTTTTTTTGGTTATGTGAACAAGAAGGTAAAAATCTTCGAAAGATACCCATGACCCTTGTCACAAGTTATGTCGGATTCCATTAGCCTACCGACTAAAAACCCCCCTATCGCTTCAAATTCCGTTAATCCCTACGGCGCCACCAAAGTATTCCTTCATAGGGAGGGATTGTTACCTTAATTAAAGCAACGCCACTGTTCGCTCGTACATTCGAGCGCCCCTCATTATATTGGCAATTCCTCACAATCTCCCGTGAGCTGAAAGGAGGTCCGATCCGCGCATACATTTTTCGACGCTCCGCTTCGTAACGGGGGCACTCATGAACAAGATGTTCCGGATCATCCACGACATCTCCACATAGATCACAGAACAGATCCGCAGCGTGCCCAAACCCGTGCGGGTACTGCCTGTGGCATCCATGACCAATTAAGAATTGGGTGAGTTCAAACCCCACATCACCAGAATAATGCTTGAGCCAATCTTTGATGTTTGGGATAAGTTGGTGTATCCTCCGTGGTTCTTCCCTATTCTACTTTTGCTGCCATATATTCAGGTATCTGGTGTTAATGGAGGAGGCATGTCTACAACCTGAGAAGATGCTCACACGCGGTACTTGTCCTTGGTAGCCAAGGCTTCCAGATCAATTGGAAGTCTCCCTGCAAGTACACCCGCCGCATCATCTGTCACTGATCGGTGCGCCCTACAGATTCTCAGGTTAGCAGCCCTGTTAGCACTTCTAATACCACGAAGTGGTATGTCAGTGCCCCAGCTCAGATTGGAGCCGCATTGCTCACCGAACCTAATAGAACCAGAGATTGTTGTTTGGGTCCTCCTAGATTTGGAAGAATCCTAGCAAGTTTTTGGCTGACTCGTTCAAGTGCAGCTTAAAACATAATCGGTGGTCCAAGAGTGACCTGACCTCAACTTTTTTAGGTGGTGGCTTAGAAGAGGCCTCATCATTATTTTTGGGGGAAGGTCGCTGTGTTTTCGATTTCATATTCGGTTTTTTCCGGTCCTTGGCTACTTGCTATTCATTCTCCTTTGGCCTTACGTTTTCACCATCAACCTTCTCTGTGCACACGCCGCTATCAGGATTATTTCCTTTACCAGCTGCCCTTACAGAGGGTGGAACCTTCTCATTTCCGAGACTAGCAGATACCTCATCTCGTTGTTAACGTGCCGCTGCTTCTCCTTCATCGCAGTGAGCTGCTCCAATTTTCTTATTGCGCTTGCTGTATGCGGCTACTGTGCTTTATCCTGGTCCACTTGACTATCCCTCCCAGGCGTCATCCTTCTTGCTTGAGGTGATTTTGTCCTAGTTGACCAAGGTGAGGCTGAAACAGGTTCCATTAACGCAGCCCCCACATCGTTGTTATTTATCACTGCAACTTCTTTCTCTGGTACCGACGACATAATCTCCTCTTTGGCACTTGTGATTATCACCGCAGGCCCAACTCCTGATCCTGTTTTAAAAGGAGAAGGCACATCATTTTGACAGGATATCTTCCAAGTGATCGCTTGTGCTTCTGAGGACTTTCTTGGAGCCGAGTGGCAGAATTTGCTGCTCCGTCTGAAGGGTGAATCTCCAGATGAACTTGAAGCTTTGCCAGCTACGGCAACTAAGTTGGCTATTGCCATAGTATTACTCTTTCCGGTGAAATTAGACATTATTTTTTTTTTTTGTTGTTTGCCAGCGCATCGTGTACAGGAGGGTGGGCCGTAATAACCAGGAACGGGTATACGCGGACGGACTGCTTATTGAACATTCATGCATCCAATGCACACTCCCTGACCATGGTCCAAAGTGGCTGGTTTCTGATCCACGCCATGCCTGCCGCCTCGGCAGAGCAAGCTCACATCACCACTTCACCATTACTAGCGGAAAAACCAATAATGGTTCCGGATACTCCCAGCGCGACGTGACGAGGAACGGTCATCTCTACGTTTTAGGCCTACCACCAGGCTTATATAACAGGTTCAGACGCAGACCAAGAAGCTGCCCAATCTGGAAGCAGACACTCTTGGATTTGAAGAAAGCTTAGTTAAAGGGCGGCTTCCACTCGCCCTGCCGCGTGAATTTCATTAGAGTATGTAAACTTTTAAACTACCCCTTCCATTCTCGCCGCTCATTGGTCGTGGACTGCTTATTCAATATTTGCAGCTAACGTACATATCTACAGGCCGTCCACTAACCGCCACCTGTGAGCCTCACTTTAGCTTGAGCAACGCCGAGTGCATAGCTGTGTTAGTAGGAGAAAATTAATATCTCAAAGCAAACAAAACAATTCCCATACAAAGCGATAAAAATTTAGTTTATGAAACCGATGAGGAAGAACTTGCCCGTTGAACAGATTGGATCATGAAGAAAAGACCTGCTAAGAATGCTAATCTTTCCCTTGAACTGTTGGAGCCTACAACCTCAAAGGTTAAAATAAATGAAATGAGCGTTCAACATGAAAAGGAAACTCCACTCCAAAGTGAAATGAAAAAGGAGTTCTCCATCAAAATACTAAATAATGATATTTATACTAAAATCAATACATCAAAATCTGATGACTATAAAAACATAACAAAAACTCTAACAAGTATCAATCTTCTTTGGTTCACTTATGAAAATAAACAATCCCGACCGATTAAAGAAATGGCGAAAAATGTACATCACTCCAATGATTCAAAAGCAATATGTATTATCAGATCTTCAAAAACAAGGATTAAAAGCCACTAACGCAATTAACAAATGTAAATGGAAAACTAAAGAAAATTTAGATATATTTATTTTGTGGCAAACAAAATAGGTGTGTAGAATGCGCAGGTAAACATAAGTCGGTAGATTACAAAATGCTGCAATTGTGGCGAGGCTCACCCCGCTAGCTGCAGAGGATGTGTGGTTGCCAAGGAGTTGCAACCGATACGTGACCAAAGAATTGGTATAAAGAATAGAAAACACTCAAATCAAAAGTTTGATTAGCAAACCTACGCAAAGTTATCCAATAAACTCTGTTCGTAAGTCTACTACTGAAAAAACTAATCCAACTTATAATGGGCCGATAGACTCGCAAGAAGTAAAAGGGAACGATCAACATACAAACATCTTACAAAAAATGCTATATACACTCACGAAACAAAATAAATCTATGTTGGCGGTTGAAAATAGTCTGTTTAATCTCGGAAAACACCTTCACTAAGTTCAATTAATATGATAAGAGTTTTATTATGCCATGGAATACAAACGGCTTATTAAAACACCAAAATGAGCTGAAAATCATCCTCGATATAGAAAAAAACCGATATCTGTTTAATATCTGAGAAACATTTTACCAAGCAATTAAATATTAGATATAAAAACTTTGAAAAAAATCACTCTCCACGTAAATAACTACGTACAGGGTTATGCTGATATTATGATAAGAAGTCATATAAAACATTACGGAGAAGGAAGCATTTCAAATTTGATCAGTATATTGAGCTAATCAATAGCTACAACAAACACCGATTTATAATGGGCTGTGATTTCAACGCTAAGAATACTCATTGGGGGGTCAAGGCCCATCACTAAAAAACGTAGTGAATTATATAAAGCGATTCAACTGACTGGATACAGCACATTTTCTACTGGTGCACCAACTTACTGGCCAACTAATCCACAAAAGACACCCTACTTTATTGAGTTTTCATCACCAAAAAAAATATCTACCAATCATCTGTGCATAAAAAGCGGGTTAGTTGTGAATTCTGACCATTCTCCTATCCTCTTAACAGGACATGAAAGTGCAATCACTAAAGAACCATAATTTACACTAACTAATAAATATTTTTATTGGGAATACTTTAAAAATAAATTATCAGGCGACAAACATTAAGTAGAAATAAATAGTAGTGCCGTACTGTGCTTGACAAATAACATACAACACGCAGCATGGATCAGTACACCGACAAAACAACACAGTACGACACAAGTCCACAAGGGAAATAAAAAAATTGGTTGTAGAAAAACGCCGACTACGCTGACGGTGGCAACAAACAAGATCTCCATCTAATAAAAGCAGACTAAATAAAGTTTCACGGAGTACCTCAAAAGTGTGTTCAAGTCATATGACACATCAGGTCCAGTTGAAATGGTGAGAGTTTATCATAATAATGACGCTGAAATCCCTACTGTAACGAATACTGAATTATACACGGAAATAAATAAGTTGAAATGAAAAAAGACGTCTGGAAACAGCTCCCACAAAATGCAATTTCCTGATTAACAATAGTTATGAATGCTTCATTCAAATTGAATCTTTTCGAAAACTGCTGAGGTGATCAAGATTAACTTTATATTGGCCTATTTCGCTCCTACGTATAGTTTCAAAACTTTTTTTCTTGACGTGTCCGAAGCTTTCGATAAAGTATGTCACGAAGGCCTTCTTAATAAAGTTAAGGCGCTTTTACCTATTCAATACTGCAACATAATGAAATCATATTTATATAATCGCTTCTTCCGTATTAAATACGACGTTACTTACTCTGAACTAAATAAAAGCGGCCGTTCCCGAGGATAGCATGCTGGAGCCTATCATCTACCTACCTATTAAATGCGATTTACCTACAGATGAGAACAGCGTCACAGCAACGTTTGCAGACGACACTGCCATTCTGTCGGTTGGACAACTTTATGGCGCATAAAACTAAACGAAAAAAATCGGTCCATATTGACTTCACATAAAAGAAAATAAGATACATAGCACTATGTGTAAATGGAGTGCTAATCCCGACCACAACACCGCTAAATAATTGGGTCTGACTCTGGATACCAAGCTACAATGGAAAGAACATTTCAAAAAGAGAAGAGAAGAATTGGAAATATAATTCGAAAAAATTTATTGGCTTATGTGTAATCGATCTATTTTATCCACATTCAATAAATAACTCTCATATAATTAAGTGGTTAAACCAGTATGGATGTATGGGATCGAAATACGGGGCTGTACAAATTCCAATAATATTCTGCAAATCCTAAGATTTCAAAAAAGAGTACAAAGAATGCAATGCGCTTTGGTATGCACGCAGTATCGATTTAGAAGGCGATCGTATTATCGAGTCAGTTGTTGCTGCAATTACAACAAAATCTTTGTCTCACATGGTAAGATTATCTCAACATGTAAAAATTGCATCTTCAGCGCTTAATGATCGACGTTGATGGAAGGAAAGGCTGAAACGTAAAACACCACATTATCTCAGGCAGTAACAAACTTTTCTGCAAATACTGTGCAGAGCGTCATTAAATGATTGAATATCACAAAACTCTTTACTCTTTGGCTATGTAGTCGCAATGTAAAAACAAAAAAAAAGAAATAACAAGAATCAATCAAAGTAAATGAAAATATCGACCATAAAATTGGTCTTTATTTACTCATATTCGTCATTCTCACCAACAAAAGCAATAATCCAAAATCCTAATCAACTCACAAAAAAACAATACAGCATCATAAGTTTCAAATCAAACACAAGTATGGTCAACATTAACTAGCACAAGTTCTGGTTAGCCAGGCCATGCGTCATTGATCTGAAGAGGTGGTAATCAGATGGATGGTCTGGGCTATACGGCGGGTGGGGTAGGACTTCCTATTTGAGCGTTTCCAAGTAAGTTTTTACGGCATGTGCAACATGTGGCCGAGTATAGTCAAGTTGCAAAATTACTTTGTTGCGTCTCTCAGCGTATTGTGGCCGTTTTTCTGGCAATGCTCGGCTCAAACGCATCAATTGTCGTCGGTAGACCTCTCCCGTGATCGTTTCATTCGGTTGCAGCAGCTCATATTACAACACACCCAGCTGGTCCCACCATATACGGAGCATGAGCTTTGCACCATGAATATTTGGCTTGGCCGTCGATTGATTTTTTTCGCTTCAGATTGTCGTAATGGATCTACTTTTCATCGCCAGTAACAATACGATGCAAAAAACCCTTTCTTTTCTGTCGCTGAAGCAGTTGTTCGCACGTGAAAAAATGTCTTTCAACGCCTCTCGGTTGTAAAGGATGGGAAATGGCTTGGCGTCTTACTTCCACTGATTTGGCAAGCTCTTCTTGCATTTGACATGAGTCTTCATCGAGTAATGTCTCCAATTCAGCATCTTCAAACTTTTCGGTTTTTCCACGTCAAAAACACCACGGCTAAAGCGTACAAATCCTTGCCAGCCTAGCCCACCTATGAATCTAATCAGACTCCAAGAACTCCAAACTGAAATAAAATCGCATAACACAAAGAAATCTAAAGGGTACGATGGAGTTGATGCTGCAACCATAAAAGCCCTATGATTATTCTCATACCTAAACTAGGAAGACCTGAACAAGAACTAAAATCTTATAGGCAAATCAGTTTGTTGGGGGTTCTCTCGAAAATATTAGAAAAAATATTTGTTCGCAGAGTGCTGCCTATACTGGATGAAATACTACCTAATCATTAGTTTCGTTTTCGGTGCAAACATGGTACACCTGAGCAAGTACATCGAGTTATTACTTGCATTTGAAGAAAAGCAATACTGCGCCGCTGTATTCCTGGATGTCAAACAAGCCTTTGAACTGGTGTGGCATAAAGGGCTTCTTTACAAAATCAAAAATAATATATCATCACCACAATTTCATTTCCTGAGATCATACCTGACTAATAGAAGATTTTATGTCAGGGCTGAAGTTGCCTATTCGTCGATCAAATTGTACAATCCGGTGTCCCTCAAGGTAGTGCATTAGGTCCACTACTTTATACCCTTTATACTGCAGATATGCCTAACCCAACTGTGGAAGATATGGCAATTGCCACCTATGCAGATGACACAGCGAAATTAGTCTGGTCATCAAGTATCAGCAGTACTACGCAATTATTAAAACAACAACTTCGAGACATCGAATCTTGGATGTGTATGTGGAACATAGTGGTAAACTCTGAAAAATCAACAGACACTGTTTTTTCATTACGTAAAGGTTCCAGCTCACCACTCTGTTTTAATGGTATAGTTATACCAATGAGGGATTGTGTAAAATATCTTGGCATATATTTGGACAAAAGATTGTTATGGAGACATCACATACATCATATGTATTGGTTAATTGGCAAAACATCAAAACGAAGCCTTGAAAATAAATTACTGCTCTACAAATTCATCCTGAAGCCAGTTTGGACGTATGGCATACAGCTTTGGGGAACTCCTCAACACAGAGTTCACACAATGCAGACTTAAAAGAAACCATCCTATGGACTTAACTGATAGTAGTTAAATTGGATTTTTCCGTATCTGTGTTTTTTTTTCTTAACGTTAAGACACATATACAATTGCAATTAAAGTTCATTTAAAATTTTGATTAAGATAAAAAGAAATTATAACTAGGCATCACCACTGACACATCAACCATAGCAACACACCTTCTTCCTTAATTCATTTCCATTTATACCGCTGAAATTTCTGCCATCCTCCAAGAGTACAAACATGCCCAACGGAATCGTGGAAACTTTGCAATCGGCACTGACTCACTCTACTTACTTAAGGCTATCGCAAATACCAGCAACGTAGGCTTTAACACGTATGGAATCCGACTGATACTAGCCAAAGGACGGGAAAAAATTTTACTTATCTGGGTCCCTAGACACTCTTATATAGGAGGCAATGTTTTACACGTCTGAAATCCGACAGATTACTAGCCAAAGGACGGGAAAAAATTTTACTTGTCTGGGTCCCTAGACATCTTATATAGGAGGCAACGTTATAGCAAGCCGGGAAACTATAAATGCAGTCATATACCTCTATATACGACATCAACCAAAACATCGCAGACATACTCAATTTCACAAGAATCAATCACTTGCAATACAAAAGAACAACTTTGGACCAACAACTCGCAACAACATCTCGCCTGAACGTTGTTTATAGACTGCGACTCGGATAACTAACTCAAAACCCCATATTAAATAAAAATGCTCCACGTGCCAAACCTGCAACGTAATCCTAACTAACAACCACATCCTATCTGTCAGATTATCCACTCTATCAACCATGTATCAAAAACCACCTTTGCACAAACGCTTTAGAAATTCTCTACCAACCCTCCCACCAAAACATAAAGTAACCGATCTTTTAAAAGTAACGAACCTATACCATCTCATTGGAACCTTCTATAAACGTCTTACCTTTAACTATCACCTAGTCTTTAATCTTTAATAAGATTTAAAGAATTTTAAAATCAAGAAAAAACAAAATAGTTCTTGTCTCGTGGAATTCATAAACTGAACTCAATTTTTATTATAAAAAATGCTCCTTATATACTAACATGATGCTCTTATTCTAGTCTTAACACTATTTGAAATGTGATACAAACCAACGGGACGCAGCCCA
>JBANCV010000756.1:0-26466 GCA_037040105.1 Amiota albilabris | reverse complement strand
TTTTGCATCGTATTGTTACTGGCGATGAAATGAGTGGATGATGAGTGGATCCATTACGACAATCCCAAGCGAAAAAAATCATACGGCTACCCCGGCCATGCCTCATAATCGACGGCCAAGCCAAATATTCATGGTGCCAAGCTCATGCTCTGTATATGGTGGGACCAGCTGGGTGTGTTGTACTATAAGCTGCTGCAACCGAATGAAACGATTACGGGAGAGGGCAATTGATGCGTTTGAGCCAAGCATTGCCAGAAAAATGGCCACAATACGTCACAATTTCTGTTATCAGTCATTTGTTACATATGTCAAAGAGATCCTAAAAAATATTTTAAATTGGTTAACCAAGCGCAAGTTGGATATTTTCCCATCCTGCATGAAATTAAATGGTGTTTAATGTTGTAACGATGGAGAAATTCCTAATCCTTTTGCTGACTTTTTTCAGGGTACTTACACAAATTTTTATAATGATAGTAATACGCAATACCCATATCACATCCCTCAATTTAACCAATTTAACTTGCCAGTTATCGATAATAATAAAGTATTACAATATTTGAAATTAACATTTTTACCGGGTCCAGACGATATACCTAGTTGTGTTTTAAAGCGGTGCGCAGATGCCTTGCATGGACCAGTCTGCAAACTGTTTGACTTATATCTGAATACCTCTGTTCTACATAATATTTGGAAACAGCCCTTCATCATCCCACTCCACAAAAAAGGCAGTAAAGCTAATACTCGTATTTCTAATTTCCGAGGAATAGCTAAACTTTGCGCTATCCCAAAATTATTTGAACATATTATCATTGATCAGGTGAAGCATTTCGTCCTTCCATTGTTAAGTTCCTCACAACACAGATTCACTAAGAAGAGTTCGACTACAACTAACTTATTAGAATTTACTTTATTGGTCAATGGTAGTTTGTCGCAAAAACTAGAAATGGATGTCATATACACAGACTTTAGTAATGCTTTTGACAGTGTCTGTCAATTCTTACTTCTCAAGAAATTGAATACCCTTGGTTTTCCCCTTAATTTAGTCAGCTGGATAACATCCTATCTTACTTCCAGAACCCAAAGAGTTATTTTTAAAACAGCTTTACCTAAAACTATTCGTGTTACTTCTGGTGTTCCTCAGCGCAGCCCTCTTGGTCCGTTATTCTTCAATATTTTCATTAACGATTTGCTATTTGCCATTAAACATTCTAACGTCTTGATATACGCTGATGATGTAAAGTCATGCTTATGTATAGTATCTTCCGTCCAACAAATGTTTCTGCAACAAGATCGTGATTCCTTGTGACAGTGATGGACCTTAAACTACCTCACACTTAATTGTGAGAAGTGTAAATCTATGTCCTTCTATCGTAAATATCTAATAGTTTACAACTACCATATCAATAATCACACACTCGAACGTGTCACACAATTTAGCGATCTAGGTGTATTGAAGGATCCAAAGCTGCATTTCAGAACCCATATTTCGTCTTCTATTAATAAAGCTAGAAGTGTATTAGAATATATTAAACAATTTTTGTTTTTTGCACTGCATAACTTTCAATGGGATCCTAATATTAACCTTCCTTCATACAATTGCCGCCCATAGCTAATCGACCTACCGAAATTATCAAGTCGTAGAAGGACTCTTGGTGTCACGTTCTTCCAGTTGGCAGTATTTACTCCCCATTTTTGCTTGGTAACATAAATTTTAATGTTCCCCCTAGGGTAACACGAAACTTTTACCATATACTTGTTGGTACCTGTAGATATACGTATTTGCAACATGATCGATTTCGTGTTTATTTCAATCTTATAACCTACATAATGACCTGGTATCTAACTGTGCATAGTCTGCTCAGGTAAAATCCAATCTTTTAACTCAGTTTTATAGTTTTAATTATAGGATACATGTAAATTATTATATTGTACTTCATGTTAAGTTTATATGGCTGATGACGTAAGGTATGTAGCCACAAAGTAGTTAAAAAAAAAACTCGTAAATAACATTGCTGAAATACATCTCTTCCAACTTTCTCCTAACATTGAATTCATCCACATCATCACTAACCTGCTCATTCTTCGATTGAACTACGTTTCATTGATTAAAATTGAATTCTATTAGACTTAATCTGACTTCCAAAACAGACTGGGTCACTGAACTTTATTAAAAACATATTCCTTTTTCTGGCTTAATGATTTCATTATGCTTTTCTTGGCTTGATGCCAATCCGGGTTTGACTTCTTTGGTGCCAATAATCTTAGAATCCGTTATGTAATTATTAATTAATTAATTAATTAATTTTCGTATCACTTTATGGAAATAAAATTTATTCAATTCAGAATTAATTTTCATATCACTTTATGGTAGTAATATTTATTCAATTCAGAATTAATTTTCACACCAGCAATTAACGAGACTTTCTTCAAATTCTCTATGTTGAATACAGAAGCGGTTTTTTTTGTCGAGCGATGGTTTTTCTAATTTTAGGGTATTCATTTCTCAGAGGTTAGTGTGTAGAACATTCTATTTTCAACAACGAGTCAAAGGAGTACGACTAAGACTTTATCAATTATGTTGTCACTTATCTTAGTATTAACTTTTTGCAAAATTAAACCAAAAATAAATGACTAGATCTTTTTGAAATTTGCCACAAATGGTTTTTATTTTCTGAGCAAAAAAATAAAACACAAATAAGTTTTATTTTCTGAGTAAAAAAATTAAAAATAACGATTATTTTCCTAGTAAAAAAATAAAATTCAAGAATAACGATAATTTTCTGAGTTAAACAAGAAAACTCAAGAGTAATGATTATTTTCTAAGTAAAAAATAAAACTTAAAAATAACTTTTATTTTTGATTTTTTTGGATACACCTTTTATGGCAATTTTGTATAGTTCTTGTGATGATGATCATAGTGGTGTACTCCTTTTCTATGTAACATTTCTCTTTCACTGTGATTTTTTAGTTTTAAAATTGACCAATAATTATTATATGCGGTCCCTGGCTTAAACGAGTGACATTGAAATTGTGTGTGAATTTATAAGAAAAAAGCCAAAATCTTCGTAGCGATTCATGGCAATGGAATTGAACATAGATTCACCTCATGGCATTTTGAGCGAAAAATTAGGACTCAGGAAGGTTTGTGCTCGCTTTGTTTCACACAAATTGACTGATGACCAAAAATTGCTCCGAATTCAATATAACAAGGACTTGATTAGTTGAAAAAGGACCCAAACATTAAGTTCAGCGTTCACTGGTAGCGAGACATGGTGTTTTCAATATCCTGAAACAAAGCATCAAAGTGGCGAATGCAAGCACCCAAGTGAGCCAGATCGAAAAAAAGCCGTCGCAAGAAGTCAAGACACATTTGATTTGTTTCTACGTTTCCAAGGGAATAATCCACAAGGCAATGAAGTGTCGCTTATTCGCCGCGTAAGTCCGCAATACCGTGGAAATGGCAGCTGTTGACTTTTGCACGAAAACACTTACCAACCACTCATCGTATTCTCCTGAATTGACACCTTGCGACTTCTACCTCTTGGGATAACTACATCTGGAATCGATATTGAGACAATACAGAAGGCGTCGATTGCTATTCTGAAGGACTTTCCTACAGAACGGCTTTCGACATGCTAATTGATCGTGTAAAATTTTGTAACGATGTACAAGGAGACTATTTTAAATTAAAAGTTGAATTAAAAAAAAAAAAAAAAAATTATGTTGTTTTTGAAAAAGTGTCGATTACTATGCGACATACCTTGTATATAACGCTATGTACAAAAGTGAACAAATCCAAATAATGCAAAAATGAAATCAAATTAAACCCTATACGAAATTAGGACATTTATGCTTTCAACAAAGTCACAATTTTAATATACTAAAAGAGAACCAAATGACAAGAATAACATAAGTTCATATGAAATGAACGCACAAGATTTAAACATTTATGAAGCATTGTTTCGATATGTACCTTATATATGTGCCGCAATTAATATCAAACTATTTAAATTCACTTTAATGCGCACACATCGAATTAAAACACTACACAAGTACTAAGTGACCAACTGGAAAAACTCACCGTGACTGGGTTACTCTGTGTGGCCCTTCCTAACCCTTGAACCCACGACTCGTATTCCAAACCGGTATGGACCTTATGGACCCCGTCGTGCGACAAAATGTTCTTCCCTCAACTGGGGTAGTTCCACGGCTGGTCGAAAAAAAAAACCCCGAACTGCTGGCCTTCTAGTTTTCAAATGATGATATTACAAAATTTAAACCTTACTTACCAACGTATTCTCATTGCGATGACAACAAAAATTGTGAGTCTATTAACGCCTAACAAAGTGACTGGCTGTGAATAGCATTTTGCGGTGACAACTATCAGTTTTCCTGTCACCGATAACGAGGTGAAATGAATGATATCGTATTTATCGCGGAAAACTTAGTGATTCATTTTCAATGCAAGACATTATTTTGGAGAAATATTATCGTTTCTCAAAAATACTGTGTCATCAATTGATACATGAATTGAAAAGCCGCATGATCACTGATGTCACCGAAAACACTTTCTCCTCAATTCCACCAGTTTTACGATTTTATGTGACACAGAAAACTCTCTCGATAGTTTTTGAATCCTCCTGCGTTTGGGTAGGATAATTGGTTATTTACATCTATAAGAACATTTTTGTACTCTTCACGGGAGTGAATAGTATTGTGTTTTTAACACACAGAAACTCCTTTGCAGACCACTTAAAGTATATATACTATTTGTGATTAGCTCGATAAGTCGAGTTGATTTAGCCATGTCCGTCTGTCCGTCTGTATATCTGTCCATCTGTACGCGAACTAGTTCCTCAGTCTTTTATAACTTTTGTACATATTTCTTTTTACCATTTACATTTGTCGCCACGATCCGAATCGGACACACAGGGAGGGGTACCCCCATACATACCCACAGGTCAAATTAAACTTCTTATTACAAAAAGTTTTTTGTTTTTTGTGCTATCGAACTGAAATTTGAAAACTAGAAGTGTGTGACATACACATACATTAGCCACTAAGAATTCAAGACCCTCGGACTATCAGGAGGGGTACCTCCCATACAAGCCTTAAAAAAACCTCTTATTAGAAAAACTTTTTTGTTTTTAATGCTAACATCTTGAAATTTGGACAAAATAATTTCTGATTCATCATCATCAATCATGTACAATAAATTTGAAAATACTAGGATTACTGGATCGTATAGCTCCCATACAAAAAATTTTATAGGGACTGCGAGAAGTGTATTAAAAACATTGCTACGAAAGGAAAGATTATACATAATTTCATGAAACAACAAATGAATGCTAATGAATAAAGTTGAAAACTTATTTTTTTAATTTTTTATATTTTAATATACTATTTTTTGGTATTAAGTCTTTTCAAAACTACTGCAAGATCAAGCAAAAAACGTTTTTTACGTTTATTCGTTGCTATGCTTTGATTATTGTTTTTGTTTATTTTTCTCTCTGAGTACGCACAAGAGTATGGCGCTCTTCGTTCTCTTCTTTTTGTGTATGATATTCAAAGTGAGTGGGAAAGAGACACACAGTGTGTTTCTTGTTCATGCTTTGCTGCTTCCTGAATTTTGTATTGTTGTTATTGTTGTATTTCCTCTTTCATTTACTGATAACTGAGTACGTACATGAGTATTGCGGTCTTGTTTTTTTCTTTCTGTATATGATGTTCACTGATAAATAAATATGTAACATGTGTTTTTTTTTGGAGCGAGGGCGTAGCAACGCGCGTCGGGACAGCTAGTAAATATATATATTATATTCAGGGGTGTCACTGAAAACACTAGTGTTTTTAGCGTCCGGAGTTTTGCAATCTTCTCGACAAAACTGTAAGTGTCACAGCACTCCAAGAGGATTCGTTTTTCGGAGTATTTTAATCTAATAACCAAACCGCCTGTTGCTTGGCTTAATAGGGCTGTCAGCATATAAAAGCATTCCTATAAAATTTGTTATTTTTTTCATGTTTTTGATAAAAAAAAACGGTACAAACGTGTCTGACAATGAAGATAAATTAAGAAGTTAAATTATTACAATTTTAACTCAAAAATTATAAAAGAAAAATTTAAAATTTCCTCTCCGCCAAATATAATAATTTTTCAACTTTACTGTGCATTAATTCTGTCGTTCTATGTGACTGTCGCTTATCAGCTGTTTTTTATTTCTATACACATTTTTACAACAAAAGAGATTACTAAATAAAACCTAAACATAAAATGCCTGTGGCTCGCTTAATGCCGATTGATTTCATACATAAAAAAAAAAAAATACAACCGAAACGTCTTAGATGCCTGCTGTTTGTTTCGTTTCTTCTTCTTTACCATCTTGGCGTTTACATACTTTTGTTGTTAGCAACATGCGAACTTGCAACAAATTTTTAATTCACTTCTTATTCTAGTGCACACTAATAAATACGTGATTAATAAACATTTTAAGCATAACAGCGTTGTTATTAGTTTTATTACTTTAATATACAACACAATTTATTGATCTGCTCGATAAAACAAAAACTCCAAAAAATGCAACATTACATTTAAAACGATTGGTTTTGAAGACTGAAGGAGGTTTACAAGATATTTTGTAAAATGTTGAATTAATAGTTTAAACAAGTAAAATGTATTGAATATAAAAAAATTATGCAGATTACTTTGAAAAAGTATAATCTTTCGTAGCGTTTTATTGAAAAAAATGTTCTTATGGATGTAAATAACCAATTATGCAACCCAAATGGAGGAGGATTTAAAAACTACCGAAAATGTTTTCTGTGACACCCAAAATCGTAAAACTGGTGGAATTGAGGAGGAAGTCGTTTCGGTGACACCCCTGAATATAATATAATATAAATTTACATAACATTTAAAGGTTTAATAAAGTATCTTAAAATTTACAAATTTAAATACGAAAATAATTGAATTTTATGTTTAAGGTTGAAATACAAAAATATTACATTATTCATTCGACTTATGTATGTTTAGGGTGTAATCAGTTTTTATACTGCTTTCAACATTGAGACTGAAATATTTGAACACGGATTAGAAAGTAATTGCAAATAAACAACAAATTTTCTAATAAAAACATTAATTTGAATTTGGGTTTGTATGGGTGGTCCGATTCGGCTGATTCCTACAAATGTGCAGCTTTTGGAAAAAAAAAGTTATTATCTAAGCTTTGCAACCGCTCTTGCTTGTGCCACAGATATAAGTTACTTAGTAGTCGTGCTAAATTTATTATATTAAGGCTTTGTATTAAGTTCGAGGAGAAGGCACGAGTGCTGCTCTTATCAAATGAAATAAAGTAAAAGCAAGACTTTCCTTTGGTTCGCCAGGTGCCACCATTTAGTTTTACTGATACAATTGTTGATATTAAAATAATTGGCGCCCAACGTGGGGCACGCGAAAAATGAAAAAGTAAAACCATTGTAAAAAATTGAAGAAAACAGCAATAAAAAAGAACAGCGAATAATACAATCAAAAGTTAAACAATTATAAAAAATTTACAAGAAAGCATTAGAAAAAACAGAACTGCGAATAATAAAATCAGTGCAGTGCGGCATAGGAAGATAAATATTGAACAGTAATCGATTTAGCAACAATTCACAACGGTCTACAACATTCAATAACAAGTAACAACTAGCTAGCAACAGCTAACAACAACTAACAGCAGTCAACAACTCATAACAGTTAAACAACAGTTCATAAGAGTTAACAACAGTCAACAGCGGCCAGCAACAGTTAATAACAGTCAACAATAGTTGCCACCACCAGCACCAGCGAACAGCAGTCAGCAGCAACAGCGCAGATTAGGCAAAACAATTCATATAAGTCATAAGTTTATATTTTTGTGACAAATTATTTTATTTATATTCAAATATAGTGTTGTAACAAAGAAAAGAACAAATAAGCGAATAAATTTTGATCTGAGCAAGAAAGGTGAATTTATGAGTGCCAACAAATAGAGTTAGACTTAGTAAGCTATCATTAGCGGTGGAACCCTTACCAAAGAATTTGTTGTCTTTAGCACACGTTAAAGAGCTTATCCAGCTGGAATTGAGTAACCAAAAGGCAGAATTTGATCGGGAACTTAAAAAGATTAGGGAAGATTTAGCTAATGCATCAGGGGGTGCGTCTATAAAAAGTTCGAGAGGGTAAAAATAGTGCCTGGGATAAAGTGTGAAGAAACGCTGAATGTGGTCAAGACCTTGCAAGAGTTTCATGAGCAGTTGGAGACATATGTTTCATGAAGGAATGCCGCACATAATGCCTATGAAATTTTCAAAACTTTTGAGGGAAGTCATTGGTCACCAAAAAAACAATTATGTCTTATAATGCAGATTTAGCAGAATCAATGAATGAGAAATATATGTAAAATAAATATAGCTCTGGGGGAAATAATTCAGTAAGACAGAAGAACCCTCATTTTTTTAATAATAATCGATATAGAGACAACCAAGTGCAACAGTGAAGAGATTTTCAGCAGTCGGAGCCAATGGATATTGATCCTTCCACATCACGATTTAATTATGGTCAAAACAAGAGGCAACAAAAGCGTCATGCAGTGTCTGACCACGCCACTGATCCAAAAACTCAAAGGGTCAATCATTTATATCAGGACGCACTCGAATTACCGACTCTATCTGAGCTGTACTACGAATCTTTGGCAGAGGAAACTGATGATGTTAAATTTTTAGGGGAAAGTCCTTCCTCTCCTGGGTTCCCAGAATTATAGGGAGCCAAGTCATTATGTTACTTATTGATACGGGGGCATCTAAGAATTATTTTAAGCCTTGAAAGGTATCAAACCGGTCGATAAGTTCATTTCGATTAAGTCCATTCATGGCTTAACAACAATTAAGAAGAAATGTAATCTAAATATTTTTGGAGGGATAAGAAATTTTTTCATATTGCTAAGCTTATCAACGTATGATGCCATAGTGGGATTGGATTTATTGAAGGAAAATGGAATGAAAAATAACCTTGCAAATGACACACTCATATGGGAAGCGGGTTGTGAGAAGTTATATTATGCTGACCCCGACATGTTGGCCATCTTCAGGTTTGGTCAGAAACAATACCAACTAATATAAAGCAAGCATTCCAGGAAATGATAAAGAAGGTAGTGGGAGTCTTTGCTGACCCTAATAAAGCGCTTCCCTATAACACCAATGTCATAGCTTCGATTCGTACTAAGGATGAAGAGCAAGGTTATTCAAACTATTATCCATATCCGTAAGTTTTCAAAGATTTTGTAAAAAGGAAATTCAATCTCCCCCATTTGGGTAGCGAATAAAAAAGGTCTGGATGAGTGCGGGGTAGGAAAAAAACGCCTCGTAATAAAATTTAGGAAACTTAATGAAAAAACAATTGCTAATGCGTACCCTATATCAGACATAGGGGTAATCCTATCAAATTCAGGAAAAGCACCATTTTTTACTACTCTTAATTTGAAATCCGGCTTTCATCAAATTAGGTTGGTGGAGCGAGATCGAGAAAGCACCGCATTTTCAATTGGAAATATGAGTTTCGTCGGTTCCCCTTTGGACTTAAAAATACACCAAGCATTTTTCTAAGGGCCATCGATGATGTTCTCAGAGAACACATCGGAAGATATTGCTTCGTTTATATTGACGATGTGATAATTTTCTCTGAAGGGATGGATCAACATTTAAAACATGTTTCAGTCGAGAAGTCTAAGTTTTTCAAGGATGAATTAGACTATTTAAGATTTACTGTATCCGAAAAGGGTATTACGTCATGTCGAGAGAATGTGGGCGCAATAGAGAATATCCCACAACCAACGAACTTGCACGGTCTGGGGTCCTTTCTTGGAATGGCCGGTTATTATAGATGCTTCTTAAAGGATTATGCAAAGATAGCGGGTACTTTGACTAATGTCCTCAGAGGTGAAAATGGTAGGGTACTGGCATCGCAATCAAAGAAGACACAATTATCATTTGATGCAAAGCAGAGTGAGTCGTTTGGGAAATTGAAGCGAATACTAGTTGCAGATGATGTTATGTTAGCTTATCCGGATTTTCGTAAACAGTTTGATCTCACAACAGATGCATCGTCTAATGCCTTAGGGGCAGTGTTGTCCCAGGAGGGTAGACCTATTATCATGATATCAAGGATACTAGAAAAGATGAAATTTCGATACCAACAATAAGAGTTGTTGGCCATAGTTTGGGACCTAAAAAAATTAATGCATTATTTGAATGGGAAAAATCTATAAATATTTTTACCGATCACCAATCACTTACATTTGCGGTTTTTGATCGAAATCCCTATGCAAAAATAAAGAGATGGAAGAGCTTTATTGAGGAGCATAAAGCTAAACTTTATTAAAATTTCGTGTATCAATGCTGTAGAACAGGTATCAAACTTAAAAGTGGGAACAATACATAGTGAGGAGTCCCTCACTTTAATGGGAACGTTCCAGGTAGCAATCAAACCAGGGGTGGTTCATGCTTTACATTGCGATTTGTCAGTTCTAGCTCAAATCCAGCATAGATTGGTGGACATTATTCCTGCGACAACATTCAGGTATGCGAAAACTTTCGTAACGGATATATTCGATGCACGTGATCAGCTAGAAGTAATAAATCAAGAACATTGCAGGGTTCACCGAGCGGCACAAAATAATGTTATGCAAATCTTGAAAAATTATTTTTTTCCTCGGATGTAGAAAAAGGGAAGAGAGCTCGCATTGAATTGTAGGATATGTTCTAGGTCAAAGTATGATAGGCACTCAAAGAAATACCCGATTGGAAGAACTCCTGTCGCCACACATGTTGAGGAGATATTGCATATTGATATTTATTCAACCAATTCCATTCACTTCCTTACTTGTGTCGACAAATTTTCGAAGTTTGCAGTTGTTGATATTAAGCCGAAAATTCTGCCATTAATAAACTTGTTCTCTAATACTAGAATTGTCTTCTGCGATAATGAGAAATATTTAAATTTAAACACCATTAAATCTATTCTCTTGAATAACTTTAATATTGAGATTGTTAATTCGCCTCTTTACCACAGTACTTCAAACGGTCAGTTGGAAAAGTTTCATAGTAGAAATTGGCATAATCAGATAAAGAAAAACTGTAAAATTTACTAGCCTTAGAATTAAGTTACTTACTAGTCTTCATAGATTAATTTTATTTAAATAAACTAAAACCAAAACTTTCTATTGGTGCGCGCTAGTACTGCCAATGGGATTGTTGATATTAAAATAATTTATATGGCTTAAACCGCTTGTGTGCGTAACCCGCATATACTACACATACAAAAAAAGTTTACGCAATAGCTTATACTTTATCGACAATTGAGTAGCGTAAATCATCACTTCTATAGGGCATTTACACTGAGCTGAATTTAGAAATACCTGATTTACAACCATTGGAAGGGTATGCAAATAGTTCTTGCAAATCTCTTTTTAATTCCTGCAAGGTATTTACTAATATATCCACAAAAATTATACAATTTCAAATTTGCTTAATTTGTTTGTTTATTGTTTTGGGCATTGATCGGCTGTTTTTGGTATGGGTTTTAAAGAAAACAAGCGTAAAGTTTGTCGAAAATGACCGTTTCTAACCGGAAATGACCGCAAATTTTCCAACGCTCTTAGAAATTGCCAGCCCTATTTCGATTCAATGCTGATTTCATTGTTGAGTCTTTCTGAATCGATTCATATTTACAACAACAACGGTAATTTTTCTTGTGTTTTTTGTCCGATTCAATGGTCGATTCAACTTCACTGTAAACACACTATTACAATACACCCGTCGACATCGTCTATGAATCAATACAATTCAACCTTCTGCGTATCTGCACAAAAAGGACGCACGCAGTCGACGGATATATAAGTACGAAAAATGCACACATATGAAGCCGGATCTGCCAACTTAGGGAATTTTCCACCAAATTCACGAGGTAAATATAAATGTATATGTATAGTAAGTGATATTTGAAGGGTCTTTATATATTTAGGGATGCCAATCAGACAATCATATATATTTGTTGACCTAGCGACCTATAGCATATTCAAAGATCAGTAAAAATGCGCATTTTTGAGGGAAATGCTGTTTGGTTCACAAATTTACATAAGATTGTTTCGCGACATCATCAGCGTTTTAATAATGTCGAAAAAAAAAGATTAAAACAGTCAAAATGTCTCAATTTCAAATGTTAAGTGCGTACTTCGCATTCTCTATCTATGATATTGTCAAAAATATGTTGAGGAATAGCTTATATATTGAAATGCTACCAAATTTTATGGTCCGACTCACATTGCAACGAAATTATGGATCTTACGTAACATTTAATCCACCCACTAAAATGTATATAAATATACATTTTACAGTAAACTTGTATTTATAATGGAGATATCTGATGGTAAAAAGTCAGAACCAAAAGAAAACGAAATTATATTTGAAATATTAAGTATTTTATAAATAAAGAATACATAATACAAAAAGTAAATTGTTTGTTTTTTGAGGGGGATTTCCAAGTAAGTGTGGATGTTTTTCAATTAGCTTGAGGGGTAAATATTTTTGGGAGTTGGCAGCTCTGTATGAAGCTCACCGTGTGGGCTGCGTGGCATTTCTTTTTCGTCGTAGTATTTTGGTAGCTTCAGTCGTTTTTTTTGATCTGCTTGCTCGTTCAGACGTTAATGAAGCATTGTCCGAACGTATTTCAACTATAACTACATTTTGAAAAGTGAAGGGTAAATCGTGGCACAGCCGTGCAGCAGCTAGCGTGAAAAAACGAGTTCAAAAAGCTCACTTAAACAATCATTTATATTAACCAAGTAAGTAGTTTAGTTAAAGACCAAAATTTTGATAAAGTGAATAATGCACATACCCACAGGCACAATCAAGATGGCTATTAAGCCCGGTCTGGGTCGTAAAGCTGGCAATAAAAATGCGCCCATACTTAGCCATGAGTTTATTATACAAAATCATGCCGATATTATCTCGTGCGTGGCAATGGTATTCGTTGTCGGGCTTATGAATGAGGCAACGGCACCCTTCGCTAGCGCATTTATCTCACTACATCACAACGTCAGCGGTGAGGATCCAAGCCGCGAATTCCCATTAGGTAAAACTTTTACCTACGTGGCAGGCATCAAGGACTATTGTGCAATATTCTTTTATACACTAACGTCTATAATTCTACACGCCATTATACAGGAGTTCGTTCTCGACAAAATCTCGAAAAAGCTGCATTTATCAAAGTACAAATTGTCTCTGTTCAATGAATCTGGTCAGTTAATCATATTTCATTTATTGTCATTTATATGGGGCGCCAACATCGTATTGCGTGAGGGTTATCTTAGTAACTTTGCGCTGCTCTGGGAGAACTTTCCCAATCATCCGATGATTTTTGTACACAAATTCTACTTTATCATTCAGTTAGCCTACTACCTCCATATGCTGCCAGAATTATATTTCCAGAAGATTAAGAAGGAGGAGCAACAATCGAAAATTATACATTCCATTAGTGGGTTTTCGCTTATATGTCTGGCGTACACATTCAGTTTTCAACGCATTTGCCTTGTTCTGTTGACACTCCACTACTTCAGTGAAGTTATTGCACATGTTTTTCAGCTGATAGGCGTTTTTGATCGTGATGGAAAATTGGCAAAGGCACGCATTATAAATAGTGTGAGTTTTGTCTTTGTACGCTTCGCAACATCGGTGATTGGTGTGCTGACTTTATATTATGGTGTTGCTGGCAGCAATCATATATTACGCGCCTTTATTGCACTCGTTGGTTTAATTGCGCTGCAGGGTTATCTGATTTTCTCGTTCATCACTGAGCAGCTGCGTGCGAAGCGCGAAGCCAAACGTGAAGCTAAATTGGCACAACAAGCTCAAGCGAAAAAGTCAAAGTCATCAAAGGAAAAGCCAAGACGTAAAAAAGAAAGTGATTTACCAGAGGCGGATCAGCCGAGTCCTTCTAAGGTCAGAGTCAAGTAAGTCTCTTAAAGAATATTCAAGCTGCTGTATATAAAGGTGACACTACAGATATATTTTCTATTGATTCTGATAAATTTTGCAACACGACAACAACATTAGCAAAAACAGCAAAAGTATGTCATTAAAACAAAAACTTTCACTTTCAAATGTTGAAAAAAAAACCTCGTCTTAAAAATGTAAAGATTGGTAATACGAATTTCCATCAGCTAGGTCTTTGGTGATACTTGTTCGCATTTACATCTTTGATATACGATAATGATAACAAACCAAAAGAATCTAGGCAATCCACCTATACAATAAAATAAAAATATTTTTTTTTTATATTTTTGAACTTTGAACAAAAATAGAAAAAATTCATAATCAAAATGAAAAACAAATAACTTGTATACAGAATTCTTAATTTTAATGTCAATATATTTACTTTTATCGGAACATTTAAATTTAACATTTTACATATCATTTATGTACTTTACACTAATGAAAAATAATAATCATCATCTGATGGTCATCTCTTCACCTAGGACTCTTAATTGCTGCCAAGATTAAAGAATTGTTCGAACCGCCATGATTTTGAAAGGTGGTTGCTATTTTAGTACAAAAACTTAATATCTTACACAATATCTATTAACAATTAATATACACGATTTTAATTATGGGAAGTAAACAAATTGCACTCCAACAGACCCGAACAAAGAATATAATATCTATTCCGACGAAAATTAATGAAGAATTGATCTTGAGATTTTTTCGCAAAATTTTTTTTATTTATTTTTTTATTTATTATTACTGCTAACCTTTTCGCAAAATATTTTGCGTATTTTCTATTGATTATGTGTTTTGGAGTTTGTGGAAATTGTATCAACTAGATATTTACAGGAAAACCTTCAGATTAGCTTATATTAAGAGGCGATATCTTTAAAATTCTGGAAGTTGTGAATAGTTTTCTATAGTGGGTTTCTAAGGTAAGATTTTCGGCCAAATAAATCGTAATACTTAACAATTTTACCAGCTGATTAGTTAGAAGCTTTAGAACAAATTTTTATCAAAAAGTCAATTTCTTAAAAAATGGCACATGCAATCATTTCGCTCAGAGGGGTCAATATTATTAATGGCCAAATTCACTGAGACCTCTAAAGGTTTATTATATTTGGATGGAACACTAGTGAAGACGCTGTTGGTTTAAGCGTAAAAAATTATCATGCCGTTTGTGCATGTTGGCCAAAGTGTGTTTAAACTCAGCACTTTTAAATTTGGGACAACCCTCCTATGCGTTGCATGCATAATAAAATGAATAAATTGACTGGTAATTTGGTATTGAATCCTTTTGCTTCTTCGCGTGAATAGATTGACACAATGTCATGTGTACATATATATCTGTTCAGCGACCAAAGTTACAAAGTTGTGAAAGCGCAAAGAAGAATGAACGATTAAAGTTACACATGCATATGCAAGTGTGAAACCGGTCTTGATCCTGTTTTACACTAAGCATGTCTGCAACCGCAACCTCTCTTGAGACATTTGTTTGTTAAAAAGGGGAACAAGAGGCAGACGGGGTAGCCGAATTCCTTGTACGCCCGTATCCACATTATAAGATTCGTTGGCAGAATAAAAAGTATTATAAATTTGTCATGAAGTTTGTAACACACCGAAGGGGATATCGCAGACAAAGTACAAAAGGTCATTAACTCAAAAAACAGCATTTCGAGAAAATTGCATTTAAAGTTTGCAATTTACATACAAATTGGCTAATTATAGAAAAAATTTGTTGTTTTCACGCGGAGAGCTATTAACATGAAATTTTTACATAATGTGAAACATGAAAGAACGCATAATTCTGCACCATTAATTCAAAAATGTTTTTTTTTGTTTTTGAGTTAGATCTTTTTTAGATAGCGTGTGATATATTTGTTTGTATATCAGTTCGATGAGACGAGTTGATTTAGCCATGTTCGTCTGTACGCGAACTAGTTCCTCAGAGAACTGAAATTTTGTACATAAGTTTCTTTTTACCATGCGTAGTACATTTGTCGAGTCGAGTGGTACCCTGAAATTTGAAAACTGGAAGTGTTTGACATACACATACATTAGCCACTAAAATTTAAAGACCCTCGGACTATCAGGAGAGGTACCTCCCATACAAACCCGCTACTCAAATTCATGTTCTTGTTAGAAAAACTTTTTTGTTTTTTATGCTATCATCTTGAAATTTGGACACAATAATTTCTGATTCATATTCATCAATCATGTGAATTTGAGAATACTAGGATTATTGGATCGTATAGCTCCCATAAAAAAACCGTTTTCTAGGGGCTGCGTGAAATAAATTTATTTGCAGAACTGCGGAAGACAAATATTTTTCAATGCTCACTCGAAAGAAGTGAAACTTCTTTAGCGGCGCTGGGCAAATATTTAGTGAAAAAGTAAGAAATCGTCGTCGTCGTTTTTTTTCGATTCTGTATATCATGAACCGCAAAGATCGATACTATAGGCGTGCATTGATTGCACCAATATTTGGCTTACATTATTCATATATTACGTATCATATTTAATATTCATCGCACAAGCAAAATATAAAGGAATTACTTACATATGTTATTTTATTTATAATCTAAGTGATTATGAATATGATTATCATCAACATTATACAAAGGTATCAAAACCTAAAACTACGTAAACTCACTGGTGCGCCATGGTATGGAAGAAATTGTCCGATTCAGCAAGAGATACGTTAAAACGCTCAGATCACACCCAAACCTACTGGCATACAGACTCCACACAACGCAGATTTAAAAGAAATCATACTATGGACCTGACTGATAGTAGTTAAATTGGTTTTTTCCGTACCTGTGATTTTTTTTTTCTTAACGTTAAGACACATACTAATTAAAGTTAATTTGTCCAAGTTCTTTTAAAGGACTAAATGCAAATAAATAAAAAAAACCAACCAAAATTTTCTGTCCACTCTACGTCTGCCCCCTCTTGCCCAAAAATTAGATCAACAGTGAGCTTCTGTGTGCTACTCGTTTGCTTTTCTTGGTATTTACATTTGCTTTGCATTGTGCTGGTTGCTTGCATGTTGTTGTTGTAAACATTATAATCTTCGACTTTTCCTATGGGTTTTCTAATAATTATTTATTGTATATATGGCAATAGAAATACACACTCTGTGAAAATTGTGTCGACTATAGATGTGCAATGAATAAATCAATAAAATGAGTAGTTGGTGCAATCAAATTCATTTGAAGTGATTTTTAGTTTCACTTATATTTTGATTATGTGGTATCCATTCATATATTCATAATCACTTAGAGTATAAATAGAACTAGCATTCCTCTCATTTTAGTGAATAGGAATCAATCACGTAACGTACCTCTTGTGAATCGGACAATTTCTTCCATGACTGTTGACATATGTAGGTCTCTGTGCAGGAACGTTGGGAGAAGTGTATCTTTCTATAAGGGGATTATGTTGAAAAATATAAAATTTATATATATAAATTTTAGGTCTCTGTGTAGATCGTCGTTGCGAATAAACCATGGCGCACCAGTGAGTTTACGTAGTGTTAGGTTTTGATACCTTTGTAAAATGTTGACATTGAATTTAGCTGCAGTTCCCCAAAGCTGTATACCATACGTCCAAACTGGCTTCAGGATGAATTTGTAGAGCCGTAATTTATTTTCAAGGCTGAGTTTTGATGTTTTGCCAATTAACCAATACATGCGCTATGTTTTGATATCTAAGTGCTTTTTTTTAGCGAGTATGTGATGTCTCCATGACAACCTTTTGTCCAAATATATGCCAAGATATTTAAAACAATCCCTCATTGGTATAACTAACCATTAAAACGGAGTGATAAGCTGGAACCTTTATGTAATGAAAAAACAGTGTGTGTTGATTTTTCAGAGTAGTACTGCTGATACTTGATGACCTAACTAATATCGCTGTGTCATCTGCAAAGGTGGCAATTGTCTTCCACAGTTGGGTTAGGCATATCAGCAGTATAAAATGTATAAACTAGTGGACCCAATACACTAATTGAGGGACACCGGATTGTACAATTTTGATCGACGGATAGATATCTTCAACTCTGACATAAAATCTTCTATTGGTCAGGGTAGATTATTTTTGATTTTGTAAAGAAGCCGTTTATGACACACCCGGTCAAAGGCTTGTTTGACATCCAGGAATACAGCAGTGTAGTATTGCTTTTCTCGATGTACCATGTTTGCGCCGAGAACCCAACTGATGGTTAGGTAATATTTCCTCCAGCAGCACTCTGCGAACAATTATTTTTTCAAATATTTTCGAGAGAACCCCCAAAAAAGTGATTGGCCTGTAAGATGTAATTTCTTGTTCAGGTATCCCTAGTTTAGGTATGAGAATAATTTCGGCACATTTCCATTGACTAGGGAAATGACCAAGCCTGAAGCAAACATTGAAAATGTGTATTAACAGCAGTTGACATTTAGTGGGTAGGGCTTTTATGGTTGCAGCATCAATTCCATCGTACCCTTCAGATGTCTTGCTAAGCAATTAGATTTCAGTTTGGACTTCTTGGAGTCTGATAAGATTCATAGGTGAGCTAAGCTGGCAAGGGACATTGAGAGCGTGTTCCACTCTTTCTTCCTCAGCGGGACTACATATCTTAAAGTGGGTGAATTGTTATTCTACGTGGGAGGCAAAAGCTTCCGCTTTGTCTTTGCTGCTGTGACACCATTGTCCATTTGAATTTTTGAGCGGTGATATTCTCCGTATGGGTTGCTTGAGGTACTTCGTTGCTCTCCATAGGTCACAATCAGGACCATTCGGTTCTGCTGATTCTAGAAAATCTCAAATGGCATCATTTCTTAAATCGGCGAGTTTTGATTTTAATTGTTTTGCAAGTCTATTAAAACCATTTTTGTCACTTGGAGAATGTGTTCGTTGCCAGATGCGTAGCAATCTTCTTTTTTCAGTCACTAGCATTCTAATTTCGCTGAAGTACAATGAGTAGTTTTTGTAAGTAGGATTACTGCGTCTGGGTTTTGGAGTAGATATTTCAGCTGCTACATGAATTTTGTTGCTAAGCCATTCGATAGTGTCATTAATAACCTGCTCATTTTTTAATTCTATGTTTAAGTTGACCTCTTCATCTAACTAACTGCGAAATAGATCTAAATCAGTGTTCTTCTTGAGTAAGCTTTTATATCGACTTTTTAAATTGACCGGGATATTCAGAAGGATGAATACAGCCGAGCGATCAGAACATAGATCATGGTAATCTCTAATGTTCAGTCTTTTTTTATCAATCCCATGACGTATTGTTATGCCCAGTACATCCGGATGTCTAATCGGTTCTGACGGCCAATATGTTGGGCTACCTGTACTATTTACGGAGTAGTTACCTGAACTGATGCATTTTAATAGTTCTTTTCATTTTAGTTAGTTCTGGCTCCCCACCATTGATGCTTGGCGTTAAAATCTCCTCCGATTATGAAGTTGTGACCTAACGAATCAAATATTGATTTGAACATTCCATGAGTAACCTGATGTCTTGGAGGCAGATATGCTGCAGCAATTTTTCTACTGCCAGTGAACGTTTGCAGCATAACTGTCGTGACTTGTGCCCAATGTTGTCCCCTTGGATTGCATATTGAAAATTTTATGCTATTTTTAATGATTATTGCCGATCCCCCTCGAGCGGTTCCAGCAGGATGATTAATTGCAATCACTTCATAACCAAAAACTTTGAAGTAAGATTTATCAGTAAAATGTGTCTCAGTTAGCAGAAGAATGTCTACATGCTGAGACTTAAAGGATTTTAAGGCTTGGATGCACTTTTATTTATAAGTGACGTGCATAATTGGATTAAGTTGGACATTTGGTCAAGCATTTTATCTGTGCGCACCATTTGTTCTAACCTCAGCTTCTGGAGTTTGTCAAGTCTGGCGTTAACATTGCTTGATTCCCTTCTAGGCTGTTCGAAATTACTTTTGTCATGTTCATGCTTTTAATTTTTTTTATTTGATGCTTTTGTGACTTTCGAGTAGCTTAGTCCAATAGGAACTGGACAAGATAACTTTGTTGTTTTGGCTACCGGACTAATGGGTCTACGAACATTTTTGGTTGAGTAATTATTCGTACTTAGTGTTTCTTGATACACCTCACATTCTCTATATGAAGCGGTGTGGCTTTTTCCACAATGAAAACATTTTACCGGTGCAACTTTGTACTTTGTGCGCTCTTGAGAACAATGATTTATTGCACATTTCACATACCTAAATGGCTTGTTGCAATACCCTTTTGTGTGTCCAAATTCCTTACGCCTGTGACACTGTACTAACTCATTGAATTTTTTGGGGACTTCAATTTTGACAAGAGCACTACAGAGGCGCGTTATGTTGTAAACATTCTTATTGTTGACCTGAATTCCTTTCGTTCACTTTATCTTTACTGACCTGGTCTTCACCGGAATCCATTTCTTCAACAGCTAAGGGTGAGAAACGATTTGATAGAAGATTGTCCAATGGAGAACTTCCCTTTAAAACACTGGATAGAGTACTTGTAGACGAACTCCCAGTCGGTACAGTTTGCTTAGTTTTTTTTTTTACTTGACAATACCGTTTCTTTCAGCTTGTACACATACTCGGCTTGCCACCACAAGCATTAGACATCGTGTCTGCTTGCACAAATTGTTTTTGCTTTTACGATGTAACTGTAACAGCTGAACAATAGGTTTTGTATAACGGAATTTAATAGAAAAGCTTTTTCAATGTAAACAAACAAAAAGAATTCGCAATAAATTGTCTATAACCGCACTCATCAACGTCAGATCAAAGACTGATTTTGGGTGCAAATATTGTATTGTTGTATTTGCTTTGATATCACTCTGTCTGTTTTTAAGAAGTTTTATTATTTTTATATTATTATTTTCACATGTACGATGGCACACGCGCAACTTTGTTTTTTTTTTACGTCACTCCTTTCTAGTCTGATGATTTGGTCCAGAATTTTATTTTTGAAAAGCAGTGTAACATTTCTATGGATGCGCCATGTTAAATTGATATAGTAGGTAGTCTTTACGTAATAATACAGAAGGGGATTACATTACATTATTACTACGGCCTCGAGTGGGCATATTGGATAATCGGTCTACTATGAGTTTTATGTCATTGTTTTGCTTTTAGAGAATTCGAAAAAGGAAGCATGACCATTCATAATTTCAGCAGAAATTTCGATAAAACCTTAAAAAATTTCAAATACTCTACTCAAGTTAGCTTTTAAGAATATATAAATTTGAATGTTTACTTTGTACAGGTGGAGTTTCACGTAAATTGTATGATAAAAAGTGTGTTTCAGAAGAGTTTTTAAAACTTTTCGTAAAAACGCAACATTAGCCGAATATGTGGCAAAACTTGTATGATTTTTTAAAATGATAGATGTTCGATTTGGCGCTCTTAATTTAAAAATCACTACGTTGTACTTATTTATTTATTCATTAGAAGTAGGATTATAATTATAAATTATGCTGATTATGAGCAATAGTAACAGAAGCTGAAGGCTCAGGCAAATAGTAAGGAAGGATAGGGGAAATTGTTAGAAAAGTGCAGGACCAGACTTGAACGGGAATTGAACCCGCGACTCTAAGACGTAAACTCGGCGCACGAACCTCAGGGCTAACGATCCAGTCACGTTGTATTTATGTTTGATTGACCTTCATTATACACAACGATTTTCGTCGATTCCTCTTTGTTATTATTGCTATTTATTACACACACCGATTATGCGAAAACGATTTTAGCATAGCATAGGAGCACGGTGTCATTGATTTTAAGTGTTGTGCTACTTGTGCTTAAGGTTTCATTTGCCCACAGTGGGTGAAACTTGATGCTGAAAAGCTTAGATTCGTTCTACGACATGATTCTAAAGAAGATAATTTTTTGAAAAACGATTATTCCCAGCTTAAGTTTTTATTTGTATTGCAATATTTGTGACAGCGACATAAAGCTACGAGCTTTGGATGCGCGGTCTGGATAGTCCCCATGAACTCCAGTATTAAATGGTCTGGTTCTTGTTCTTGTGATTTCCCTTATTTATGCATATTTAAGAAATGTGGTTAAACAAATGTTTTCAATGAATTTTCTTAACTAATTTCAAAATTTTGAAAAATTTTATGAAGTTTTAGCAATGTTTATTACTTTACTACTAAGGAAAAAAAATTATGACAGTTGTAATGGTTTTACAAAAAAATGTAATTAGTTATTTATTATATTTCTTTCTTTACAAGCTTATGTTATTTACTTCATGATTATGCAGTGCTAGCTACAAGGTCTACAAATATTAAACAAAACTAGTCTAGTAATTTATTTACAATTTACATACATTTCCTTAAAAATCCGCGAACAAGCATAGCAAACGCAAATAAATGTCGAGCTACGTAACGGCTACTTGATTTATGACTTGACCTAAAACCGATACTAATTCCGATTCGAACATGAATTCCAAGATATCAGAATTCATGACTCCAAAGCAAGTATTTTTTTTTGTTTCAATTCCAACTCTGCTTCCATAACAACCCTGCATATTGTATTTTGTTGTTTACTTGTGGAAATTTTAGAAGAAAATGAAAATTATAAATAAAGGAATGTGTTAAAATCCTTACGTGATAATTGTGATCCAATTATTTGTCATACAAAATATATATAACAATTTTTAAATAATTTTATTAATAATAAATTTTACTTCATTGCCTTCATTGTTTTGATTTTTGCAGGCTTGATTCAGTATAATCCCGCAATAAAAATGTCGCATTTCACAAGGATCTTCATTGAAGGGAAGTTCGCCGAGTTTACTAGTTATTTACTATATTTCCAAAATATTTTCGATTTCTAAGTTGGCAAGCCTGCATAAACTGAAGTTTACAGACTGGTAACAAACACTTTACAATCTGATGTTAAAAAGAGCTTTTTTAACAGCGCAACTTTCAACATGAGCGATTATCGGAAAGATGATAACAATCAACAATCTGTTTCCGAAACAACCCTGACTATGCTCAAAAAATTAATCTTATAATAATTTCTTAAAATCGAAGGCCTAGTAGTGCTTTAATGTTAATATGTAACGATTTATAGCATTATTTTATTTTTAAAAATTAATTATAATTAGTTTTAGTCGATAAAATAAATAAATACAATAGAGTATCCTCTTCATAATATTAATTGATAATATTATTGTATATTAAAAAACTATCTACTCATCATAAATATCATTTGAGTGAACATTGAAAAATACTAGTTTCACGCGGTTCTGCGATGTAAATTCATTTCACATCACTCTACAAAAACCAAACAACGAATATGCGAAATAAGACAAAGAAACACGTCGGCAGAGGACTTTGAGTCGTTGGTACGAATGACACGGTTGCCGCGTAAGCTTCGTGTTTCCCTTCTCCACAAACAAAAGTCGTGAGAGAGAGTATTGCCTTAGATCGTTGTGTGTAATAATGGTTATTGCTTTTATTATCGAAATAAATCTCTTTATTGATCTTTAAATCCAATCGTAGAATATCCTGTTGTACGACCTATAATGACGCAAGATTCCGTTTGCCACATAAAAAATACTTCCACATGTGCTTTGGTCCTGGTGACAGTGCAACATCTCAACCTTATTTGGAGATAGCCAAACCGTTGATGGAAAAACCGCCTCGTGGAAATGCGTTGCACGTTCGATGGAATGACAATGTGGTTGTTAGTGGAACTACAAATCATGAATGGAAAAAATAGTATTGGCCACTAGACACGTATGGTATTGTTGCTTGTATGTTAAACGTCTGAAGGATACATTGATTACTCAGGAAGTATTCAAATGAAAGAAGCAATGGTAGAAATGTTCTACAAACACCTCAATTCATTTTTCGTATTGACAGTTTTATCAGATATGATATGATGACAGACGATTACAAAGCCCATCAACAACAACAAATCGAAAACGAGATCGAACTCAAATACCAACATCTGGGGGAATAAGTGAGACCTAAGTCCTTAGAAAATATGGAAAAAATTTTATTTTTATTTTTCAATATGAATTCTCACTCTAATGCTCGTCGAGTCGACATGAATTTACTTAAGTTCTTCACTGCTTTAATGGCAAGATACAACAAAAAATATATAAATATGTAGTGCCAATTAAATAAAAAAAAACAAAAACAAAAAAAAATATAAGTGTCCATGCGTTCTTCTCCGCCAGCTAAGCACTTTAATAGCCTGTTTCTAGCTGTTCAGCGGCATCTGAATCCAACGGTATAGCACCGCAATTTCATCCTCTGGAAATAACGGAAACAAAAACCACACCAACAATAGCAAGCACCAATGGGGAATCGAGAGATCAAAACGGGTGTACTCTCTCAGCTAGAGTTACTTCAATCAAGGTCTACTGGATGCGGTACACCAATCGCATCTACAGCTGTAGAGAGCGAAGAAAACCCCTATCACCAAAGCTTGTCGAAAGCTCTTACAAAGAGCAGCTCAAAACCTTCGACCAAGCAAACTAAATTAGACCGCTACATCCGGATTCAACCAAAGTATAAGCTAAGTCCTCAAAAAAACAATATAAATAATAAGAATGCTAAGATATTAAAATCGGATAATAACGAAGCTCAGCAGCAGAATAGATTTGCTATTATTGCCACATGCGACGATAGTGATGCAGTGAAGAAAATAACAAGCGCAGGCAGGAGTAAGGGTAAACCCACCCCCATTTACTTAAGAGAAAAGATTTCAAAGGACTTAGTGAACAGCTTAGCGAAACTGATAGGTGATAATAATTTTCATGTTGTCTTATGAAAGGCAACATTCACGAAACTAAAATTCAAATTTATGAAGAATCAAACTATAGGTAGCTTGTCAATCATTTCGATGTGCAACAAAAGCCATACGACACGTATTAACTTAAGAGTAGCAAACAGCTTACAGTAGTTATAAGTTAAATAAAGACTGCATTGGAATTAGCGGATTTCAAACCAGTCTATTTTTAACGTTAAGAATAAAAATAAAGTACCGCAACCAATGTTCCGCAATGAACTTGAGCCTAATACCACAAAACTAAAAATATAATATGCAGTATCTTCTTCATCGTAAAATAACTGTGGAAGAACCTCATTAATGTAAAAATCCTGTTCATTGTTCAAACTGCCAAGAATTCGCTCATACTTGAACATTGCACTCTGTCAAGTGTTTGCGTAATGTTTGGTGACTTACGCGCTACATCTTCATGCAACAAACCGAAACTGGGCACTACTATTAAAAAGTGCATTAATTGTGGTGATAATCACACTGCCAACTACGGAGGGTGCCCAATACTTCTAGCTATTAAGTAGAAAGGGAATCCCACAAGTAGGGTATTTATGCGATCTTCAACTTTCTTCCATAAAAACCCTATAATGCCACCATCAATGACTCAAACGCAAACTCCAATTTATGCAAACGTACTTAAAGACAACCCAATTCAACAATCGAGAACCACGAATGGTAATTATATAGAGTCTACGCTACAAACTCTCATGCAAACTCTTAATCAGTTTCTGATTGGAATGCAGAGCATGATTCGGTATTTGATTAGAAATCAATCCATGCTTATGCAAACCCTCTTAAAAAAAACCATAAAGTTGAAAGTCAAATTTGTCATTGGAACGCTAACGGTCTTACCAAGCATAAGCTATAAGTACAAAATTTTCTATTATCAAATAATATTGACATTATGCTTATATCTGGAACTCATCTCAAAGATAAAAATTGATTCAGAATACCAGATTATCTTTTCTACGATACTAAGCATCCTAGAAATTTGGTAAGGCACATCAATTTTTATAAAAAGAAGATTAAAACATTGTTTAGTAGAGGAGGTTTATGAAGAATATCTCCAATTCACTTTAGTCCAGCTAGAAGAATATTCGCACAATACAGCAAACCCTTTACAATCGAGAAAGTTCATCAGATCATCTCCCGGATTCAAAAGGCTTTTGAAAGAAAACGTTATTGCACTGCCCTTTTTCTAGATGTAGCGCAAGCTATCGGTAAGGTTTGGCACTGTGGCCTAATTCATAAAATCAGTAGACTACAGCCTGTTACTGTTGCAAAACTATATCATTAATAGACAATTTATCGTGAAGCAAAAAGAGTTCATCACCCGGCCCCATCTTATATGTACTTTATACGACCGATATGCCAACAGGAAACCAAACAATGACATCAATGTTTGCCGATGACTCTATAATTCTTTTGTACTCATGAAAATCCAATGACTGCAACAACTATTCTACAAAATCATGTAGGTATTTGCCGTAGAACATTGGATTAAAACGTGCAGAATAAGAGTTAACAAATCCAAAGTACATTGAATCATTAGTATTAAAGTAATAAAAAACACTGTGACCGCATTCGCTCGCTTCTGCTGAATGAATTG
>JBANCV010000755.1:0-26468 GCA_037040105.1 Amiota albilabris | reverse complement strand
TGAAAACTGAGTTCCCACGCCATCCGAAGCGTAGAGTTGTAACGGAGCCATTTTAGCAGAGGCGGAACTTCAGAAGTTAACCCAGTCGGAGGTACATTAATATTGAAATAAAAACCGCTTATTTAAATTTTATTCACATTAGCTATCCTCATTCGGTCATTCAGACGGGTGAACCTAGGGAAGGTACGAGTTCTTTCAAATGTTCAATAATCTACAGACAATAGGTACAAATAAAATTTTTCTTATAGGGACATGAATTTGGATTTGTATAGGATATGTTATGATATTTCCGTGGTTGGTAAACATAGTTCAGACACTTATAGTGTCCTTGTTTCAGTCCGATAATATGAAAAACAATACAGTTTTTCTTATAGGGACACGAATTTGAATTTCGATTTATATGTGATAGAGTAATTCTATGTACTTGAAATTCCCTTGGTTGGTAAACGTTGATCAGACACTTATAGTATCCAAATTTGAATCCGATAATATAAAAAACAAAAATGTACATATATATATGGTTATGGATAAGATCCATTGAATTTTTATCCAATTGCGATTTGGTTTGTATTCATTTTTCTTCTTGAAATACATTTTTCCAATGATTGTGTCTTTTTCTTCCATGTTATGTACTATGAAGGATTTTCTGCGGCAGTTGACTATCACGCTTTAATAATTTGGAGTGTATAAAACTTTTTTTTTTCTCAAGGCCATTTCTATTACACCAAAGTCACGATCATTGGGTAAGTAAAAATGGCCTGAAATTAAGAATTTGTGATCAACTATTTCAAAAACATTTTCTGAGGATTGAACAATTTTCATCCAACATGCGTCACTATAAGCAATGACATGCTTATCTTACTTTTAATAATACATTATTCTTATAATTAAAAAAAAAAAAAAAAATTTGTTCTATATCTGTTCCACTAATCAGATTTCGCCACTTCCAAAATAAACAGTTTTGTTAACTAGCAAAATTTTTCTCGTACATAATCTCTATAATTCAGAGTGATGTTTGCAGCTTTTTCTAACACAATAATCATTTATTATATCATAATAATTTAACGAATGAGCTACCTCATTTTTAATATGAAATTTTGTGTCAGATATGTTTTGTTTTAAACTCGAAAATCTGCAGACGCAACTGTGACTCGCCACCCCCATAGGCCACCACTGTATACTTACATACATATGTGTATACTTTATTGGATCTTCGATATTCCTTTCTGTGTATCACAAACTTTATGAAAAATTTATTGTATAATTCTATTAAATTCTATTATTATAAACATGAAAACGCGAAGTTGGCTTTTGGCAGTCGACAAATTAGTAGTTATAATAGTATTAAAGACTATACAAAATTTATACATTCAAGGTATCAGTCGAAATCTTAAGGTTCCAACAACAAATTCTTCGAATTTTTTTCATGAAATCCGTACAAACTTATTCCAGACTCATGATTCCAAAAGAGATAAATGGGAAAGCGACTGTTTCGAGAGCAAATTGACCAGTCAAAGACTATGCATATTGTATAGAATGGACAAATGGCTGACGTGTGTAATTTTGTTATTGGGTGTCCAAAGATTTGAAATTGTGTAGAAAGATCTCTCTTTCTCATCGTAAGTCATTTGTCCAATCTATATAATTTCACAGAGAAGAGAAGCTATTAGAATTGAAGTGGAAAGTGGGTCCCATAAATTAAACAAAATAAAACTACAATAATAATTTTTAATTCTGATGCTTATGAAAATAACAAATTTATTTTATTATATTTATTCCTTAAGTGACTGACAACTTTCCATAAATTTTGTTTACATAAGTAAATGTAATCCAACAATCAATTATCAATTACCATATATCATAATAGTAGTATATCATAACGTAGTGTTACTTTTTTTGTATTATTTTTTTTTTTTTTAGTTTTTTTTTTATTTTTGTATTACAATTTTATTACAAGTTTATAGACAATATCTATCTATATACATATATATAAAATATATAAAATAGTTAAAAATTGAGACAATTACAATGAATTACATTTATTTAATTGAATCAAATTGAATTTGGATTGAATTGAATTTGTATTTGGATTTGGATCTGGATTAATCTGTTATCTGTACGTATTTTTCTATGAATGTAGTATTTTCTTTGTATTAAGTGTGTTTGTGTTTATTTGTATGTAGAATTGGCTAATTCTTAATTATTTATAATTATTTAGTTTTTATTTTATTATTTTATAACAGTCTTTATCTTTGAGTTTTCTTACAATGCGTGCATAATAAAATTATTGGCTAAAAAAACAACAAAACAAATTTCATTAAATCTAACATAAAAAAAAAAAAAAAAAAAAATTTAGTATACTATATTGAAATAGAAAATATAGAACAGAAACGTCTCAAAATGGAGGACATAAACAGAATAGCATAGTTAAACTATGCTGCTGCTATTGTTGCTGTTGCACTTCTTGGCGTTCTTAGTTAGAACTTAACTTCTTATATACACAGTTTTTTCAATAGATTATGTATCTATAGTAGATGTTACTGTACTTTATTAACAACAAATGTGTTAAAAGTTGATGCGTATGACAATCCCCATATCAACCAATTACAATCCCGAATTTGTCTGGCTTATTTTGGCTTAGTCTAAACTATTGTAAGTACTATGCTGAACTTCTTATATACACAGTTTTTTCTATAAATATATAGAAAATACATACATATAGTAGCGAGCTTACTTACTCTTCTTCACTTACACTTAAATATGTTAAAAGTTGAATGCGTATGATAATCCGCATACCAACCAATTACAATCTCAAATTTGTCTGGCTTATCTTGATCTCGTCTGACCAGACCTGACTGTCTTATCAGGATGATAGACAATATTTAGTTAATTAGTGGAGTAGTGGAGAGATAGGAGAATAAAGGACAGTTTCTGAAACTATCAATCATTGTATAATGGATTAACTATTTCAGAAGCTGAAGTTTCGTGGCGGAATCCTTTACAAAGTTCATCATTAAGAAAAGATTATATTGTAGATATTTTTTTGATATCCCCATTTTTGTTTTTCTTTTGATATTGTATTTTATTTTCATTATTATTTCTTCCTAGGCAATGCGTGGCCCGGATGCCTTGGCTCTGCATAAATAATATCTGTGTATCGACAGTTTGTTTAACTCAGCAATTTAAAGTGAAGTAACTAAAATATGATTAGTTGCTTAGTGGTTCTCTGCAATAAATAAATGGGAACATCTATATGGTATATAATTAACAAAATCATTGGGTCTTAGTTTTTTTTTTTTTTTTTTTTTTTTAGAAAGAACATGTATTTCTTAACACTTAACTCTCTTTATGCACACAAGTCTCTCAAATATTGTCCACATTTGAAGGTATCTAAGTATATTATCTACTAAGATTTTATTACAAACAATGGATGAATGAAAGTAGTCTGCCTGCCAATCTAGCCAGAGTCTTATACATTACTAACAATTTTGGTACCTAACTTTGATAAACTAGAAATTTGAAACATGGGAATATAATCCTTGTTTTGTTCTATTCTGTTGTATATAACTTTTATATACATTATACTTAACTATGTTTATGGTTATGTATACACTCCTTCCATTTAAAATAGAGAAAACTAAAGGAACCAAGTAACCATTTAATTGGCTTTATGATCGATCCATTTTCATTATGAAGGTTTTTTTTTTTTTATTTTTTTTGCTGGTGCAACATTAAATCAATTTATTGTTTGGTTAGAGTGGATAGCATATATATATATATATATAATAATATTGTATATATGAAATAGAGTAGAATATATACCTATACTTATTGGAACGCCTCCGGAGATACTTTTTTTTTTTTTTGAAACCATATAACTGACAACGGGAAACTTCTAGTAATCGTTTTTGTAAATTTTCTTATCTATCTTAATATATTTTTCTAACATCATCATTTACCATTCTATTCCAGTTCCCAGTTCCACCGATCATTTCCATTTTTATATATTCCTTAAACCTAAAATAAGTAGTATAACATGAAAAACACACATAAAACAATTTCCAAAATTTGGTATTTCTCTAAATATAGAATAGTATGTATGTATGTACAAATATAAATAATTATATCTATCTATATGTTTTCACTCACGAATTCATCTCATATGTAGATCTCATCGATTTCATTAAATTACTCATTATTTTCTTGAATTTACTTATAAATTAATGACTTAAAAATGATGCAAGATACTCGTCGACTACCTAATTTTCTAACTTATCTTGTCACTCACTATACATAAGTATGTATATCAATTTTTGTGTGTTTCATATTACATAAGAGTATAAAATCTTCGTTGCAAATTGAAGTAAACTTATATAGTATGTATAATATATAGTATATACATATATAGTATGTACTTGATTTTATCCGATAGTACAAATCGTTTTTGTTTTTGTTATGCTCTAAAATAATTAGCACTTTGTACAGAATTCGCGGCGGCACTTGACTCTCTCAAGAGAGAGGGAGAGAGAACTCAGAGCTCAAGTAGAATAGAATTTGACTGATTCGTAAGATAAGAATTTTGGACTATTTTTTTTTTTTATTTTGGTTTTGTTCAGGCTTGATCTTTTTTATCTTGGTCGAATTATGTCTGGTAGTTCTGGATCGGATTTTGCACTGTTTTGCATTTGTACTTCGTATTCGCTCTTAATGTTAACAAAAAGCTCACTTTGTTTTTGGTGCTCCTCCTATGTTTTTAAAGATATTATTGTAGATCAGATCAGATATGAAATTTTAAATCTACATACCATTATTTCATCAATACGTTGACTGGTATTTGGCACGTCGAACTTGCTAGTCTGATCGCGTAATTCGATTGCAGCACTTAGTTGTTGGTTTAGTTTCCGTTCAATCTGATCCAGAGAACTACTTAAAGCCTGCTCGATTTCTATATTTATATAAATAGAGAAAAGGAAAATTCAATATTAAAATTAGTAAAGTAAGGAAAGGGAAGCAAAGAATACGTATAGAAATAGGTGAGATCGTTAAGTACCTTTCTCTTTCAATAATCGTTTTGCTGGTGTGGCATCATCATTGTCCGATGTGCTACATGTTCTCTTGTGAACTGTAGTCGTTTCTGGAATCAAATTACTTTCGAAAAAATTAGATGAAGCACAGTCATCCCCCCTTTGTGAATGGCACGTATAGTTCTCCGACGTTAGAGTTTCCGGTTTGTTTTGCTGTACGACTCGTATATGCTTGGCTGCGGTCACATTAGCAACACTAACACTTTTCGATATAGATGACTTAACTGATGCTGCTTCAGGTGGTATTAACGCCAGCGGTGGTGTTTTGGGTTCCACGAAGCCTGTCACGGCTAAACGCGGATTAGATCCAGTACATTCGGCGTGCGATCTGTTTTGTATATTATGACCTTGCCCTTGTCCCTGTCCTTGGTCTTGGTGCTGTTGGTCTTGGTTCATGTAATAAGTATTATGCTGATAGAGTTGCATACTGTTATTTGTGTCGGATGTATCAATGTTTTCTTCATCATCATCTGATGTTTGCTTTTGAAGATTCTGGATGAGACATAGTACAGCCTTTTCTAGTTGTTGTGGATTTTCTGAAGCAGGTACATCATCGGTTGGTTGTGGAATTTTTGTATTGATGATAACTGAAAATTTTCTTTTCATTTCTTGTACGCGCCGTTTACCTTCCTCGTCGTCCAGTAATGTGTTAACACAAACAAATGAATGCACTTTATTTGTATCTTTATCGATTTCCAGATATCCTTTGGATTGCAGGTAAATAATATTGCCATTACGTGTAAATAGTCGGTAAGTAGACTCTCCGTAGGAACTATTACAATCGTACACTGTGTAAAAAGGCAAAATAAATATTAATTTAGAAAAAATATATCAATATGTACAAGTATATGTATATAGGAATATTAGGATGGTGCACTCTATATGTAGTCAGGTACTGAAGTAGAAATTATCTTATAACAGTCTTTAGCAAAAAACTCCAGATGAGATTTTATGTGTTGTCTATTCCGAAAACAAAGCTTTCTGGAGGAACAGTCAGATAAGCCGCTCCTCATCAACAATTCCCCAGGATCCACAACCAAATTCATGGGTGCTGTCGAGTGAAAACCAACAAGTACAATTAAATACAAGAACAACTGTGAGGAATGATTAACACCATATCAATAATGAAAGGAAAGAACTGCTGGCATTGGCAAAAAGTTTCTATGAAAAAATGAGGAAATAAAAGACAGAGAGGAGTTTCATAGAGAGTGGTAATATTTATCCAGTTGATGTAGTTAAAGACGTAGCAGCCAGTCTTGCTTCACAAATATTTCCATTGTAAAAAGTAAAAATTGTATTAGTATTGGATTGACACATAAGTAATATCACTTCTTCTCCTTCTCCCCTTGAAATTTGTTAATTGCATTTGGGGGCAAATGTTTGTGGTAAATCACCACACTCTTATAACTGATCAGCACAGAACATATCAGTGCAATTGGACCACTTAATTGCTTTAGTTGCTCATTATAAAAATGAATTAATTTTCTTCTATGAAAGCAGCTTGGAGAAGTCTGGTTTTATCCAATCTCATCCCATTGAAACCATCAAACTCGTTTGGTGGGTGTCAGTCTTTGTTAAATTTTCTATTGCTTCATTTTACCTGCTCTGACTCCGATATTCATGCTCTACATCATATGAATTTCTTTCGAATGATGCGGTACCCAATAATGGCTATTTCAAATGACCATGAATGCTTGCAATGAGCACCATTAGAATATAGCAAGTTTCTGAACCATTGAATACTAATGTTTTGTCTTGTCGTTGTCAATTTTGGATGGGCTACCGCAGCGGTGAGCGTCTCTAACTAGTACTTGTTGGATATAAAGGTAGTCTATGGTAAATAAACTGAAATTTTCAAACTTGTGCAAATTATAAGTAGTTTTCTATCATTCTACTAGAAATAAAAGCGTTTGGTAAAAAAAAATGTTCAGGGAAATTTTCTAGGATGTATAATTTCAGTTCTAGATCTCTTGAATTTATTAGTTTTTAGGTTATTATCGGAAGAAATTGTTGTACGGTCGGAGGAACACACAGTTAGACGGACATGATAAAATTAATATTTCTATGGTTGGGTGGCTGCAGGGTATAAAAAAATAAAAAAATTATATGCATGAAATACTATAATAAGAAATGTTTAAAACTCACAAAACTAAGGATACTCCCTCCCGTGTGTATAACCAAATAATCAAGATAGTTTTTTTGTGTGGCATCCTAACATATCCTATGAGATTGATAAGAAGATTTAACCACTTACTTTGCCGCAGTGCGACAATGACCCAACGCACATCATCATTATGCATAAATGTAAATGGACTCAGGTTTCGAACCTCGTTCGTCATATAACCTGCAACAATGCCGATACGCTGATCACAATCAATAATGCGTCCATCAATAAGATGACGGGTTTTGTACTCTAATGTATTGGCATCAAAAAGTCGATTGATGATCTTTGGTGGGCGCACAACACGCGCACATGCAGTAAGTACCTTTAAGAAAGACATGAATGGTATAATCATTATTAATAAAAAAAAAGAGTACTTATTGGAACTTACAATATCATTGCCACTAAACATATGCAGTGGTATGGGATCGTCTCGACCACGTGAACGGCGTATCAATTGCAAACTTGACGTAAACGCGCTAGGCTTAATTCCACGGGGAGCCTCATCGCTGCGCCGAAAACATCCATCAATTTTAACGACCTCATAAGCTGTTGGCTCGGAGCGTGGACCAGCGCGTGCCAACCTTTTGAAAACATTAAATGGAAAGAAACATATTAAAATTATAATATACTTTTATTATAAGTAAAAGTGGTAAGATCTATTATTGGCTATACTTGTAGGATGAGTGCTTATATCATATATAAAAGTACTGTCTAATTAAACAATTAAGAAAGAAATGAAATATAGAATTTATGATTCTTTTTCTCCTTAGACTATGTTTGTATGTGTCTTTAGTAATTGAAGAACTCAGATTCAAAATCTTACATGGGCAAGTCAATAAGTAGTTTTTAGATTAGTTAAGGGAAGGGCGGGTGCCAGTCATCTCGTCACTTAGAACCCTCGTTTAGACTTATTGTTACAAAATCAACCCAATAATAAAATTTCCTTCATAAGTCTGGTATTCATTAGGAATTCTAAAATTGTCTTCGGAGGAAAGTCTGAAATTTTTGTTGGTTCTAGATATCAGAAGATTCCAGACCAAATTAGGCAATCACAGTACTCTTCTAGTCTTCACAGTCCAAATCTAGCATCACAATGAGCCCTAAGTCTTCTGGGTGAACTTGCCCTTTGTGAGTATCATCCTGCCTATGCTGTTGTACCATATTCTATCTTATCCTACTATTTTTCCTATTTTGAATTCAAATCCATAAAAGAAAAATTTAAGGTTTAAATTTTAAACTAAAAAAATAATTCTTACCTAATACGAAAACTTCGCCTATCTTCTCGAAGCTTTCTATCAATGTACTCTTCCTCATCTTTGTTGTATTCAATTGACTCATCCACCTCAGATGTTTCCGAATATTTATTGAAAAGATTCTCCAGATTTGTTGGTATGAGTTGTTGTTTGAGCAAATTGTGATCATCCGGATGTGTTATGTGTAAAATATTTTGTCCATAAACGTCCGCCTTTAAAAATCAAAATATGAAACCAATTGATGAATTCCATTAAATTGCCAAAATGCATGCAGTTACAGGCATAATAAATGAAGTGTAACCTTTTCAGTTTGGATAGACTACGAAACACCTTTGCAGATAGAATGCTATAAAATCACGATCCATTAGACTATTGTTTATGTTGTGAGTTATTCGTTAGTCACGTTCATGTTCTTACAAATATTACATTGTAGTTTTAAGCACACATAGTTATATTATACTGTGTATTGGATTGTATGATAATGTGGGTGTGCAGAACACTTAGAACTTAGACAAAGATAGATATGTAACATATGTATGTATACAAACCTGACAGTGTCCCAAATGCTGTTCGACGCTTGTTGATATTAGCAAAATTTGTCCTTGGCACGTCAATGTCAGGAAAAAACTATCCAACATGTTCATTAATGTATCTGTGAGTTGAGGACGCTGTTGATTTAACGTCTTCCCAAAAACTATAAATAATTTAGATAAATATTGATATTAACACAAAGTTTCCAATGTACGACGTAATGCCAAATATTTACCATATTTAAGACGGAGTCCATGTGCTGCAAATCGCAAAACGGCCGTCTTGTCTACACGTCGAGGTGACTCCGCTACATGCGGAACCATTGTGGAAAGCTCCTGAATGGAGCCATTAAGTTTGTCTCTTCGATTTTTTTCTGCGCGATTACGTGCCTCACGACCACTAAAAATAGAATATTACAAAATTAGATTATATTTCTTATTGTATAACTAGCATGGCTTAATTTTGGAGACTTTTAAATCTCAATACAATATATGTACAATAGTATACTGATTGATAGTAGTATCATTAAGGAATGTCTCCCTTACGAAAAGGTCAAAAGCAAATAGATGAACAGTCTTAACCAAGCATCACAATGAGCCGTGGCTAAATTCGTCACTGTGGCTAGCATCCTGACCATCCTATCCTTAAAGATACTAGAAAATATTATATTATTAATCTATTTATTCGCATATGATTAAAGAGGACATGTCATATTGTACAGAAAAATGCATAAAACTAAGGAAAAGTGCTATGAACAAGGTATATGTACCATATATACTACAATACAATATATTGTTTTAAGCTTTCTTATCAAAATAAGGAGAGCTGTAGACAAAGAAAACCATTTATATCCAGGCGGTTGGTAGCTTAGGCTATCGGTACCTCAAATGTGAACAGTACAACCAAAAGCAGTCCAAATTGTTTAACACAATGGGTCATTAGACTTTTAAGTGCACTCGTCTCTATGGCAGCCTGTCTGTCTATCCTATCATATCCATATATCCATAAGGAATCAACTTATGAAATTTTATTATAAGAATGAATGTGGTTCGTTTTTAAAAACATACTCGTATTCGTGTATGTGCCTTTGACTTTCGTAATTAATTATTTAATATTATCTGTAGACCTATTGAACTAGACTTGGCCTTTGCCTCCATTTTTATGAGATCAGTTGTTTTTTTTTTTTTTGCTTTATCAAAAAAAAAAAAAGTATTTTAATGGAGCAACGAATTGCCATGAAATTCTATGTATAACTTGAGAAAACCGGTACAGTGACTTATTTTGTATTGTACATATTAAAAGAATTATGTGTATGAAAATTATAATTTATATAATAAAGCATAAGAATTAGTCTCATTATTTAATAAGTTAAGCCACCCGCATATTATCTGCCAACATCTTTCCAGTAAGTTTTAATTCGCCTGAATTGACAACATATGAATTTTATCTGTTGCATATGGCCAAATATGTATGTGTGTACAATATGTTTTATAAGGAACAAGATTTACATCAAGAGCTAAAAAAATTATATTGTTGATGGGAGGAACGCGATTTATAAAGCTTATTATTTGAAAGGTCTTTTTTTCGTTTATTCACAGATACTTGTTGATCCACCCACATATTATATATTTTTGTACAAATATCCATACTAAGTTAATATACCCTGCTCGGGGAAAGGGTATAAGGGTAGAAACAAGAAAAAACCGTTAGCTCACATTACTAAGTACGTATGTTTGCATGCAAACAGGAGACTATATATTCAACTCGATATTTGTACACATGACTGACAAAGCAATGTTGATGTGTCCTTCATTCATCCCATTAAAATCATATTTCACTTGTACTATGGTAAGTTGGATGTGGATGTTAATGTATAAAAATAAATCACACAATACAGTGGAAAGTGGCTTTAATAAATAGAAAAAATGGAAGTTATTTGGAATTGAAAATTGTTGATCGCCTGCGGATAAGACAACAATCTTGGAGAGATAGTCAATAGTCAACCGTCAACAGTGAGCAGTCACCAGCAGTGTATAATTTGCTTCAATGCAGCATTCAGTATTCAGAATTCAGAAATCAGAATAATATGCAAAACAATAAACAATAAAATACTAATAAACATAAGTGCGCAATTCTCAAGGTTGGTTAAAATTGCTAATGGTGCGCAAAGGCAAAAAGCTGCGCATATCATGAGCTGAGTTGAGATGATTTTTTTTTATCAGCACATCGGGGAAGCTCCAAGCCAATTACTAACTACAGCGACAAACGTCACAAATTTAGAATGGAATGGAAATGGGAATTGTGAGCGTGAGCGTGACTCGATTTAATAGAATTGAAAGAAGAAAACAAAGTAATTATCATTAAAGAACTTTCTTTTATTATTTTATATAGCGAAAAAAAAAAACAATATTATAACATATACATAAGTATGAAATACTTTCGCAGTTATGTACATATATGTAGTAACATTTAAAGGCTTCAGTAATCTAATTTGAATTTAATGAAAATATTGTATGAACAAAATACCGAAAGTGAAACTGAGAAAATGTTATGTTAAATCCAAATGTTTTCAATTGTGGTCATAAGTTCAAAAAATGTCCAATGGAATCGAAAAAAGAATTCAGGGCATTACAGGCCTCAAAGCAGGGTCACTTGAATATGCTGGCAACTGGCATACACATGGTGAAGATCCTTTCTTACAAGCAAATCCGTTTCTTCAACAGCACAGTCATCAACAACTATCTAGACTTGGCCAGATAAAATTCACAAAGATCCATCGTGGTCATTCAAACTCAACGAGTATCGATAAAGATCAAAACAACGTTATCACATCTTGATTATACCTATCCTACTTTAACACTAAACTTGTATAGTATTCAAACAAATATACGTAGTATAATAAAGCACAAACATTCTTTACCTACACTTCACTAGCTGAAGACCCCGGCAGTAGGTTTTATTAACCCAGTCAGGGGATCTTCTTACAGTTACATATCTCCAACGATTATCTAATTATGGGATATTTGTCTTACATGCCATTGTGGTCTTACTTATCATGTAAAACTCTAATCATTGGCATCTCAAACACCGAGTACTGCCGATTTTATGAACTGGATGTTGAAACACTGTATTACACATTATTTGTGAATGTCCTGAAAATATCAGGAAAAAGGAAAAATCTTTCTCTCAGCTGCCCTATGGCGCATACCACCCGGTTGTATACCAAGTTCCATGGGCTACTGATCTCCCTTGGTACCACACAAAGCATCAGATCAAACTTCGCACCCGAATGTACTATCAATTTTTTACCGCAAAACAGTTGTTAGGATGGTGGCCCAAAATTGATTCACTCATTTATGGCCAGAAAATCTAAGTTACTGATTAATAGTTATATATTTTAAGCACAATGGGTTATATAAACATTCTTAACCATACACAAGGCATCTGTGTTATAATTTGCAGTATTACAATATCTTTGAACTTTCTTTAGACTAAGTATTGTACTTACAATAGTAGTATCATTAAATTTTATTATGATGATATGACCATCTTTTGCTGAAGTCTTTTGAAAATAAATATGTACGAGTATATAATATAGAAATATCGCTTCATAATATTTGATTTTCGGGATATTATTTTAAATAATTAGCCATCAAAATGTAAAAGTTCTAAGTTATAAATATAAAAATTTTGTTTTTGAATTTTACACAAATCATCATTTAATTTTATTTATTGGATTATCACCTATCACCTATTACGAAGTGAACAGTATATAAAGTTTGCCGAAAGATATGTATGTAATGGGGAGCATCAAAACATGTTTTGACATACACATGTGCATATATGAAAAGAAGTATTAATCTCACCATATCCGTATCTACTTATTATACAATACTTATAATAATTTAGTTACCTAGTTTGAAGTTTTAAATATTTCTTTTTCAAGATTCTAATTATCTATGAAAAAACCAGAAATTATAATCATACTAATGTAGTAAAAGTAGAAGCAATCGAACTCATAACTGTTCAGTTTAACATATCCACTTATATATACTACATATCTATCCATTGTGAAAGGCATAAAGTTTTCGGTGAAACTTAACATAAGCTAGCGTGGGTCATTTGTTTTTAGTGCTAATTGGTGTTAAATATACGAGGCTTGTATATAAAGTATATAGCCTAGAGCAGAAATGCTACTGCTGGTATTTTAAAACAACATTAGTCAGAAATTTCTAAGTCGCTGTCTTGTTTCGTATGTGGTCAGACATGATACCAATGAACCAATAAAATATTTTTTTATGGTATTTATTATACAATAGATTTCTGTTTGAATATTGATCTAGCATAAAATGTTTGTTTTGATAAGGAAAACTTATGCTGAGTATCAAACGAAATTCAGCAAAGGTCAGCAAATTTTGTGAGAACTCTACAATTTTGAATAGCAAAAATCAAATGACGACATATGTATGTATAAGAATATTTGATGATGAACGTACAGATGTGTTTACCATTTGAGATCTAATGGAAAATATCTACAGTCACCAAATAAAAGTTTCAATGAATTAATAAAATCAAAATATTTTACCAACTCATTTGGATATATCATCAGCAACCATAAATGGATCACGTTGTTTATGTAAATTTCAGTTGAACATGTTTCAATATACACTATATAATCCAAATAGAACTAGTCAAAACAATAGATATATTTCTTGAAATGAACTAATAAGCTCCGAAAAAGACATAGTTTTTTTTTGTTTTTGGGATAGCACGCTGTACTAGGCATTCACATTCCATTGAAAACTATAACTATTTGGCAGAAAGAAAAAAGAGCTCTTCCATCCAGTCTGATTTACGGATTCATACTTGTTCAGGGCCCACCTATGATCAAAATCAACAAGTTTCACTACACAACATATTTGGCAGCCCACTCGACTATTTTGCTATTATCAAATCTAATGAACAGCATAGAGAATCTCGACAAACCATTTTATTTATATGGAACCAAAAATTTGGACAAATATTGGACTTAAAATATATTTATCAAACCACCCTCTTAACAAAATTAAAGCGGTTTATCTATAGTAACATATTTAGCAAAATATACTTGGCAGGAAAAGTATCAGTGAATAGTCAACATTTTGAATTGATTATCATACTATAAAAATAGTTCTATATAGATAGTATTAGGTAACAACAACTTTTTCCGAACAAAAAAATACAAAATTTTATCTCCAGAAATGTTATTTATAATAGGTTATTTATTCTTACTCTTAAGCACTTGGCAAGCCATTTCGGGATTGATTTAACCAACCTAGAAGTATTATATTAGTTATTTTGTTACATTCATTTAGGACAACCCTTTTGAAGTGATTTTATTTTTATGAATTGTACGCTCAAGTAAATCACTCATATGCTCATTAGGGTCAAGGTCTGAAGACTGTGGGGGTAAATGTAATAGTCTCGGTGAATGTTCGAATTTCTGCCGTACCACGGAGCACCGACAAATCTTCGCAGCAGTTTGAATTCGAATTGGTTTTGACTTAATCCATCGTTGACGCCTAAGTTCCACCTCTTCGTTCACTGACCAATAAAAAATTGTTATTACCTGCTAAGTTTACACAACACCTATGATTTTTAATTCCCTAATAAATTTAAATACTAGTATTATACAATATATTTTTTTAATTAAACCCTTTTTTAATATTTTGTATTCTTAGCATATACAGTAAAGTGTTTTGTTCACAGTGTGCGGATATTTTTTCTGTTAATTATAATAAAATCATTGAATCAATTCGGATTTAAAAACGAAGTTGTTTTAAAATGTTTTCACATTCAAATTAGTGCAATACTTTTTTAATATAATATGTATTAAATATAAGTTGTGATTCATCTTTAAACCACTAAAAGTTTTGTTTTTAAAAACAACATGTGCACAGCTGTTTGTTGAAACTGTGTATTAAATATTGTGCTATATTGTATTATATAATATAGAATACAAGATCTGAAATGATAACATAAATGCATAACTTATAACAGAATAGCAACGAGTGAAAGGTAAGAAACAAATAAGTGTCTGAGGAGCTAAAAAAGTGTCTTAACTCCTCCGTCCTTAAGACTGATTGTTTCTGATTGGAATGGAATATTTAATTATTGTGTCGTGGACGTGACAAAAAAAAAAAGACCGCAAACTATGCACAATTTTCGGCAGGGGAACATTTAATATGAATCTCTATTTTAACGGAGTTCTATTGAGACTATGTTATCCAATTATGATAACGAGAAAATCAGACTCAATACATTTATTAATTTGAGTTTTAAGATAATCTTTTTTTTGCAGAATATCAAAAATAATTTTCATCATCAGTATAAATTATTCAGACAGACTTACACAAACCCCCGACTGTCAGTCTGCATTTACTTCAACAACAGAGATCAGACTAAATGGATAGCACCCTTTAGATCTGCTTATCGATTAGAGACTGACCAAGAAAAATTGTTACATAAGAGAATATAATATGATTGTCCAAATTGGACTCAAAAAATCCTTGCATACTGTATCGTTATACACTTATGTCCCGATAAATTTTTGATCTTCAATGTTTTTGATAGTATTTCCTTTACCTTTATATATATACATATATATGTTTTGTTTTTTTTTAATTCAGTATACATCAATAAGCAAACACATAAAAAGAAGTGTTCACCAATTGATGTAAAAATTAGTGAGCTAATTTTATTACAATAGAACTACATACATGTTTATGCCGTAAAATTGCTGCACAGTTAAAATTGAGTAAAACAACATTATACATACGAGTATTACATTAAAAACAACATCCAAATGTGATCAGCGCAAACAACGCTTGCTCTATAACAAGGACACTCGGATACTGGAAAACTCTACAAGGGATGTCAGTGCATGGGCGCTTGGTAGCTACCCAGCTCTCTCTAAAAATTATGTACGAGGTCCCTTGAAGTTATGTAAGTAGCATAACAACTGGACTATTGATTATTAGGAATATGTTATTTAGAGCGATGTAATCAAAATCAACAAGGAGTGGAGGTATTAATTAATTGCTTTATTTAGTGGCATATCGGTCCTTTGAAATTGAAGGCAGAAGAAACAATATTTAAGTATTCTACAAACCAATCTCTCAGGTTTTGTCGATGGAGATCCGTAGCATGTCATAAATTATCAAGGACTTTACGCAAAATAAATAATACAATAATTTATAAAAATTTGGAAGCGATAAGACAATCACTAGGCAATGCAATTCTTGGGGCCCCAATATGTTTAAATAAACACTCTTCTAACTTTTCTGGATACAAAATTATCTTGAATGTTACAAAATATGGATGGATACAAAATATTCTTGTACTGCACCATTTCGACTATAAAATTCTGGCTCAATGTCCTGGGAATAGTGTTCACAAGACTTTTGTATAAGCCTCTTTAATTTTATCGTTGGACTTTGTCAAGAAATCTATCAGAAATTCATATAGGGAATTAACTTCCCGATAAGTCCTGTATGTTATATGTAATGATAAACTGATTTAGCTATCTGGTAGCGTAATTTGATTTTGGATGTACCCAGATAATAGATATGTAAGCTACAATACCAAACTGTACGGCCTTTTTTTGTTATGATCAGTTTTCCAGCTTGCACCAAACTCTATGTAAGCAAAAACAAAGATGTTTTCAACAGGGTTTAGCATTAAACTTGATAAGATTTTCCCTAGTCCCTCAGTTTTTGAGCTAGAGAGCTGAAATTTTGCACTAGGAGGGGTAACTTCATCTAATATTATTAGAAAAACTTTTTGATTTTTGTGCTATCAAACTGAAATTTAAAAATTGGAAGTGTTTGACCCATATACATAAGCCACTAAAATGTCAAGACCCTCGGACTATCAGGATGGGTACCTTAAATACAAGCTGCCTACTCGAATTCTACTAGTACTAATTAGAAAAACTTTTTTGTTTTTTATGCCATCGTCTTGAAATTTGGATGCAAAAAGTTTCTAATACATATCCGTCATTTATGTAAATTACAAGATCATAGGATTACTGGATGGCATTACAACTTCGACATATTCTTTCAGATTCTTTCAGGTCTATAATTAATTTTTTTTTTTAAGAATTAATATTTTTGTTTTTATAAAACTAAAAATTCGCAGTAAACTGAAAAAATTAATCAAACACATTTTGCCAAATTTGTATTTTAATTAGTTGACTCTAGAAATGCAAAACATCCGGACAATTTTACTTCCTTCCCTTCATAGTTTTTTATTTACAAAATTGTAATATGCCTAATAGAGAATACTAGAGCCCTAAAAACAACACAGATCACATCATTTTCCAATAATGTTAGGAAAAATACCGAAAAAAAACCATTTGCCATTTTTGGGAAAGCCAATACATTTTATATTGCTATCATTATTTTATAATACATAAATACGTTGATCCAGAACATAACAGAACAAAAAAGAATAGAATTAAATAGATGAGATGAGTTCAGATGATATACTCGTAAGATGAGATGTGATGCGATTAGATGAGATGAGCTGAGATGACAAAACTTGTTCTTGCTTGGTCTAAATTCAATAAAAATTTTATAAAATTATAAATAGCCTTTTGATTAGAGATGTTCACGTGACCAAAATCTACAGCATGTATGTGTATCGTATACCTTCTATAACTTCGTGACTTAATATTATTTTTTGTCACCATATTTATTCTAAATTTGAGCGTCTCTTAAGGCGTGCGAAAGAAAACAAGAATTGAGTTGACGGAAATTAATTAAATCAAACGACGAATTGACTTGAAATCAACATCAACATCAATAACATCCAAATAGTATAAAAATACAAAAAATGAATTGTAGTTTATACTATTTAAAATAAAACATAAGAGTATTAGTTTTTATAGCTCTTACCTAATTAATACATACAATATTAATGTATTTTGATCAGAGCAGTTTTTAATTATGTTGTTAAGGTTATGTAGGTATGGTAAGGTAAGGTAAGGTAAGGTAATGTTATTCTATACGATTATATAATGGAATCGGTATTATTATCTACTCTTATGTATTGTATATATCAAAATAAATGTTGTACTTACCTATTTGTTAACTGAAACATATCTATCATATTATCATGTTGATAATGCGAATGATGAGCATTATTATATGGTGGTGGCGCATTATATGGATGATATGGACCACCATATGGATAAGTAAAGTTAGCAGCTGAAGGTTCAGTATTACCGCTACTTGTAGCTCCAACATTATATGGTGCATTCGGATACCACATGTTTGGATATAAGCCCATTGAAAAGGATCGTTGTTTTTGATTGGAGGTTTCCTGGCCATGACGTTGCATTGCACCCATATGAGGTGAATAGCCGTGCAAATGTGACGATTGTTCTTGACCGTAACGTTGCAGATGCTGCATTTCATGAACTGGCATTGGTAATGGTGGCGTTAATTGCGTTGGATAATTGCAATGGTAAGTTGTATTTGATGGAGGGCGTAGTAGCATGTCACTTGGTGGAATATTGGATGAAGCATGCTTATTAATATGTGGAAAGTTTGAAGAGGATGCTTTTGACGGGGAAGGTATCCATTCTGGATAGCAATGCTGCATTTGAAATGCTGCAGACGTTGTGCTCGTTGTGTCTCTCTCCACATCCGATGATGGCAAGGAAGATTCAGATACATTATTGCTCATATAGTATCGAGCACGTTTAGCGCTACTATTATCTTCATCGCAGGTGGACGCTTTTAAGTCGCTCGAATTGGGTGACAACAAGACATTATTTTGCATTAGTCCCGCACTAGAATCAGTTGCATCTTGAAAATATTCATCATTTTCATTATCATTATCATCGTCACTATTATCATTATCGAAGTAAGGAATTTCAAGTCTGTAATCGTCAGAATTAGCCATATCAGAGTTGGAAAGATTTTTGTTGCATTGTTCTTGCTGTTGTTGTTGTTGTTGCAAGTTTGTATAGCATTTAGCGGCTTCCACTTTATCATCGTCATCATTTCTATTTGTACCCGATGATGTTGGAATTGTTGTTGTTGATTCCTCCATACTGTTATGAAGGCTGTCTATTGAAAACTGGTATAATAAAAATAAATAAAATATACATAAATAAAATATATATTATAAATTTAATAATAATAAGTAGTAGGATGTAAGCGATTGATCATTAAATTAGGTAATTCAAGTAAAAAGAACTATGTATTACTATAATTGTGCCCACTGTCCCCACTTACTATTTTATTTCAAAGTTTCTAAAAGACCAATAGAATAGTCTATTTTGTTAAATGATAAGAGTTTAAAGAAATATTTAAATATTTACTATATCTACATATATCAACTTGATATCAGCTCGATTTCATTTTGTAAATATACTAAATGTCAAGTCTTTAATAAGTTCTTTAACAAGTAAACTTTCCTTGTTATTTAAAAGACTCATTTTCAGTTGGGTACATATTGAGTCAGCAGAATATAACTTTGGTTCAACACTGCCGCATACAACTTTCCCACAAGAAAGGGCAAATTAGCTACAGTCTTTGATGTACAAATTGGAATTGCATTTGGCCATTCTGCACATTTGGCAGTACCAGTCTCTCTAGTGATAGCTCATATTCTCAGAACTCTAAAAGACATTCTTTCAGGTCTGGAAACGATAACCAGGGAGATAGCAGGCATGCAGAGGGTAATCAAGAATAGGATTCGGTTGATAATCATCAAGATTTCTGTCGTATCTGTGACGATGAAAAAGAATCGGAAATTATTCAACACCTGCCCTGCTATACCATCCAACTCGGAAAGCCCTTTTTTTTTTTTTTTTTTGATGGTTTTGGTAGTTTTGAAAAATTGCCACTGGTGGACCTGCCTTTGTTCTATAATTGTTCAAGTAGAGTCCAAAGGCTAGGGGAGATCTTTGAAATTGTTAATTACCATAATCCCCTCTCCTCCTTATTTTCTCTAAAATCATGCATCACAATAGGCCTTAAGGCTGCTGGGTGAACTCACATTTATATGGCGAGCTGTGTAACCTAACCTAACCTACAGTCTTTGATGCAGTAAATTTGCAAAACAGCCGTTGCTATCAGGTGCTTCAAAATCATCCAATTATACTTGAGATAGGCGACACGACGCAGACTAAAGAGACTGCACCTAAAAGATTTCTATAAAAATCTACGTAGATGAATCTGATTTGATATGTTGTATGTACCTTGGTATATTGATTATGTACATACAATACAAACGTATATGAAAACCAATTGATAATAAACTATACCATATGCATATGTACATACATATGTATATATTATATAAAGTATTGTATTAGTAGAATAAAAATATTTTTGGTTGCAATACAAAAAAGTCAATAAATATTAATAATGTACAAAAATTAGATTAGGCTAAGTTATGTTCGATTAGGTTAGGTTAGGTAGGGGTAATAGCCGGTACCAACACCAGATCTCTTAGGCCATTAAAAGTCCGTTGTGACACAGTGTATCCAATTTTCTAGTAATTCAAACTTCAAAGAGTTTATGAAATTTATTAATAATTAGGTTTACAAAGAACATCACAGAAAAGAGGAAAAGACAATATGAATGTAGAGCGAGCGGTACATTTACGTATGTACTAGTCATAGTGCTTTTATTGTTTTTAACTGAAGTGAATTGAGCTGAACTGAGCTGTACTGAATAGATAATGAATTTTTAGACTTAAAATTTAATACGCAGATTCTTTTTTAATTTTAGAGATCCGCAACAAATCAATGTTTTTTCATGATATCATTTACTATTGTAATTTGTTCATAAGCAGGACGACTACTACCATCTTCTACTAAGTACTTAGTATCATTATTCACAAATGTTCTTAACCAAATTTAAGAAACTTTATTGAATTAATCTAGTGCAAAATACATATTGTACGAATATTTCAAAGGGGCTTTCAATATAACTTACAACATCGATATTTGTTATTTATGTCATTAATAATCTTTTTCATTATAGACGAACGACTTTTGCACAGATCTAAGTTGCTTATCAAATCTGCAGTCCACTCCTCCCATTCCCATTTTCAGATTTGAACCATGTAATCGCTATAGATCTTGTTAAATATAATGCAATGTATTATCATGATGAATGTATTAGTTTGTTCGTTAGTTCAGTGCATATTGATAACTTAATGGTTACAATTACAAATGAAATTGAAAACCATCTACTCTCATGTTCTGTGTTTGTTATTATTTAAACTACATAGTATCATAATTTCATGGAATAATTATTATCTAGTATACTCGTATGTATAGTAAAATATAAACAAACTACAAACATGGTAAGCTTCCTGAGAATATACTATTCACTCTGAGAAGTATAGAGTTGCAATTCAGTGTGGTTTTTATGTAGCTTATGTTATAATTGTGTATGCATTAATGTATATTAACAGCAGAATTTTACGATCATGGAAAGGAAATATAAATGATGTTTGTGTTTTGGAAGCCAGTCTGCACTAGTAAAATATGATATGCATTTTCTAAATTTTATCTGTAGCTTTTAACTTGAATAACTTTAAATTTCCAACTTAAGAATTCGTTCCATTGTTCCCTTCGCTGCATTGTCCTCAGTAGGTGTAAGGACTCGAGAGAGCGATTCCGATGTTTGACTTTGTCATCGAACTGGTCTCCCCTGCCAGGCATCACAATACGCTAAACAATTCCTAGATAAAGTCGCGCTTGTTGAAAGCAGTCTGTTTATCCTATTCTATTTAATAAGTTTGTAGTACAAGCTATTTATCACAGTTTAACAAGTCTAATCAATCAAGTCTACTGGCATTTGTCCAAGTCAATTTTTTTTTTAAATATATTGCTCTTAACTGAATGATGTAACTAAAAAGTAAAGTGTAGAGACGAAAATTCATAAAAATTGTACTGAACGAATAAACCATCATTTAGTAGCTATCGCTATGATCACCATACATATTAGTTCTCAAAACCAAAATCAGCTGAAAAAAGTTGAAATCAGAAACTTCTGTTGATGGTCGACCCCTCTATTTATGTTCATAATAAAGATTCAGATCAGGCAAATGAGATACTCCTTCTGGAGGAACACATAATCGAAGTACATAATTAAGGTTCCAATTGAATCAAACTGGTATTAGATTAAAGAAATTGAATATAAGGATACAATGGATTTGTTTATCTATTAAAGAGAGAGATAGGCAGAAGGTGCGGAATACTGAGCATCGAGAAACTTCTTTTGGAGGAGCCCTAAATCTCTGCAGTATGTAGTTAAAATTGTAGTTCAAATTGGATCAAACCGACATTAATTTAAAGAAATTGAACATTACATTACATACAAGGGATTGTTTTAACTATCAGAAAGGCAGAAGGTTTTGAATATTAAAAAATGAGAATCTTCTGCATCGAATCAAACCGTTATCAGATTAAAGAAATTGACTATTTGGATATATTGGATTGGTTTATCTATCGGAAAGAGAAAGAGAGAGAGGAGAGAGAGAGATAGATAGAACGTGTGGAATACTGACAAATGAGAAACTTCTTCTGGAGAAGATTTACTATGTATATAATTACAAATACAATCGGATCAAACCGATATCAGTTCAAAGAAGTTTGTATATTCCTTTACAATGGATTGGTTTATTTATCAGGGAGATACATACATATGTACAAGGTATGAAATGTTAAGTAAAACCATCCGTTATTTATATTTTTTTATGTTTACTTAAATATATTTACCCTTCTTCCTTGATATTATTCTGCCAATTTTTCTCTTGTTTCCTTTTATTTAAATTTTATTTGATTTTCTGTTCAATTCTGTTATTATTGTTATTATTATTATGTTATAATTTTGTATGTTTTATTGCTTTTATCATTTTTTTTGTTACTATAGATTGACTTGATACTTGTTGTTACCGCTTTTTTTTATTTATTTAAAAACACAAACAACTTTTTTATAAAAAATGGTAAAATAAAAACACAAAAAAAAACCACTGATAATTCACTAAATTTTTATTTTAATTTTGTTATTTTTAATTTAGTTTATACAATACATTCAAAGCTATTTGTGTGTACATGTGTGTATGTGTGCACATGTACTATGTATTCATTGTATGTATGTATTTATGTATTGTATTGTATTGTATGTATATGTATGTGGAATAAATTTTAATTCGTCGTTAGCTTTTTTGATATTTACACATTTCTTGTAGTATTTTATTTAGTCGGTACTACAATACTTTATTAGAAAGTGGCAAAAAACACCTTATGAAAATTTATGTATGTATAAATACAACAATACATTATACTTATATATATATATACATATATATAATAATTTTTAAATATATAATAGTCCATATAATTTTTTTATAATTTTTCTTTTTTTTTATTTTTTCAAAAAAAAAAAAAAACACACGCAAACGAATAAAAGAACGAGAATCGAAATTGGCATGAGAAGATAATACAAACAACGCACCACGACACGGGAATGTTGGACGACGGCGACAACGGCGGATGGCGAACAACGGAAAGCACCATTAACATTAAAATCGACCTTCTCGGTGCTGTGTGCTGAGTGCTGTGTGCTGTGAGAGAGCCGACGAATCCGACGAAACCGACAGCGATGATATGATGACGACAATGATACAACGCAACTCAAATCAACTGAACCCAACTATGGTCGGTCGGAACGTTTCGCGAGAAAAAACTAACTACTTGCTTACTCTATACATAGAGTATACTACTAAGTACTACTGGAGGTTTAAAAAAAAAAAAATTAAATAAATAAATAAATTTACAAATGTTATTAATATAGTACTACAATAATAATAATATTCAAAACTTTATAGTCAGAAAAGAAAAAGAAAAGAAAAAACGACGAGAGACACAGAAATTCAAATGTTCTCTCTGCGCTGCTGCTTATTGACATTTTCTGCAACGTACTACACATGTATACGACGAGTAAGAGACGAGTAGTGCGAGTACGAGACGAGACGAGACGAGTCGAGTCGAGTACATATACTACATATGAATGAAAATTATGAACCTAAACGAACGGAATTGCCTCGTGCAAGGCTTTTTGTGCTTCTGCTTGTTGAGCTTTCGTGATGTGTATGGTTGGTCGGTCAGCGCAGCGCTTTATGAGCGTCTAACCAACTTGACTAACTGAACTAACTAATAATAAATACATATTCGAACGAAGTTGACGCTGTTGTCGTCCGTTGTCGTTGTCAAGTTTATGGCAATTGTTGAAGCTCTCTCCGAAAGCTTAACACATATGAAAATGAATGAATTGCTTGATACCACCACACACATTGTGCCAATGCTTGCCATAGCTTCTTGCTACTGGTTTGGATTGTTTGCTATACAAATTTATAAAATGAAAGCGTTGGCGACAAACCTCTACAGCCGCCACCGCCCTCGCCCCTGCTGTTGACATTGCCAGTATTGATAATAATTATAATACATACATATGAATGTTGTTAATTCGTCGTCAGTTAAACTGATAATAAAAAGAGAGCATTATTAAAATAAGTTTTTATCCATTCAAAGAAAAAAGCTCATCATCTATTGCCCCGGAGACACACCATACACACAGTATTGTAATAAAATTGTGTTTAGGAGTGCTTTGCTTTACTTTGCTTTACTCAAAAGCAGAAGTAGAGTTTTCGACTTGCAGGTATGGGTTTTTTATTTTTTTTATTTTTGTAAAAGTTCACGTTAAACTTAAACAACAACTGTAAATATTGTACAGATAAACTTAAACTTAAACCAAAAGCAACAAAACAAACAAACAATAATAAAAACTTTTAATTTAGAGTAGTAGTAGTAGCATGTAGAGAGACTAGACTAGACAATCCAGTCCACTTCACTCCACTTCCCTTCATTCCACACCACTCACAAAATGCTTAGTTTGCGTTTATGTAGGCGCATGTTGTTATTGTTTATGTTGGCTAAGCGGATTGAATAATACTTACTTGCACTTGTATTTAATAGTGTTTACTGGTTAATGGTTAAATAGCTTAATCAAATGTTATACAACAAACAATACATATAATATCGGCAATTAAGCAAATGACTCAATAAGTTCCGACGTTTACCACTAAAATAACATTTTGTTTTTTTTTTACCGTTTTATTATAGTTTTGTTTTTCAATATTCTACATTTTTCGAATGTGATTGATAAGTTAGAAACATCGTACCTGCTCCACAGTTCTCTGTTCGGAAGAGTTTTTAGTATACACTGAACAAATCGTCGTGAAGGCAGAGTGTGTAATTTTGTTGTTTGGGTTCCCCGAGATTGAATACATTTTATTCTGGAGTATCTCGAGATTTGAAATTTACTCTATACAATATTCATGCAGTCCTTTTCTCAATTTTCACCAGTGACAACCACACTTCATGTGTTCCTTGCTTTATTTTATAAGTACATCATTTGTTTTTGGATTTATAACTTAAGCTCAAAATTTTAAGTAAAACTCTTTTTCATGGGTATTATTTTCGAAGTCTGCCAACAAGTTTTAAAAGATCTTGTTTCTTGGATCTATAACTACTATTCAGTTCAAAAATACGATTATTAGATTTACGTATACTACTTACTACTAGCATTTGATTTATATCGATTAAACTTCTTTGCAGTCGTCCGATAGTCGAAGAGGATATTGTTGTTTCCCTAAACACTACTAAAAGCTTATGTGTTTATGGGCTCCATCTTTCGTCGGCGAATGGTCTGACACAGAATCGCAGTGTCATCCGAGTATTTAGCTAAGATGGTGGAGTTATAAGTCGGATGAGCTACATATATCTGCCAAATAGATGGTGAATAGCAGAGGAGCTAATATACTTCCTTGTGATACACCAGCCTAAAAATTTAGCGCACTTATAAATTTATGTACCACTTTAACATTTTTTTATGTAGCGCAAAATAAGCACCTGGCAAAAATAATACAATAAGTACATGCAGTAAAGGTACAGCATTGGATATCAGTGAATAAATATTAAGCGATGCCGATGTATGAATCTGGCGAATTAATTGTTAACAAATCGCGAACAACAATAACAATTATAGTTAAGTTTTTTCTACAATTTGATATCCGGAATCAATGATAGATTCCGTTATTTAGAGAGAGTGGAGATATTTATTTTAACAACATTTTATCCGAGCTACGAATTGCAATCGACAGGGATAATGTTTAAGTGTTCCTGGAAAGTCACGAAGAGCTATAGATGTGAGAATTTCACTATCATTGTATCCCTAGTAAAAATTTGGTTTTTTACTACAGACAAATAAATGACTGAACATGGTTAAGAGGATTCCTCTAGTGATGCTGATAATATCTTTCTAATATTTTGGATGCAAATGTTGTATTCATATATTTGCTTTGAGA
>JBANCV010000754.1:0-26503 GCA_037040105.1 Amiota albilabris | reverse complement strand
TTGGAATCTAAGCAGCAATGTACTGGAAGAACTAATTTATGGACTCTTGCATACATTTTTGGAGGACTGGATAAAAGATTTATCGCCAGAAGCATTATTTTTCATAAAAACAGACTGGGTTTACTTGAAGGTGTGCATCTCAGCTTATGCTGCTTACAAGGCTGAGAGCTGAGTGGTACACGTTAGATGTCACTTAAAATTCATTTAGTTGTGTTAAATTCAAAGAAATATTTATATACAAAAAGCCTTCACAACAATACCAACAATAAAATATGGCATCTTCATTTATTTCTTTATTTTAAATATGTTAATGATATTCTTACGATTAGTAAGTGGAGACTATGTTGGATTTATGGTGCGAGCCCGTTGACGATATTTGGAATGATTCTGAATAATTGGTATTTCTTTCTATTCTATAACAGATTGTAAACATGGTACAGCTACGTTGAATAATATATTTATATGAGTGTCCTCATAAACTGACATCTTCACGAAAGGGACACCGTTTTAAGTTTGGTAATGTATTTCCATATCATTACATAAGGAGAATGCCTCATAGTATGTACAAAGGGATTTTGCATTGAATTGCTCAATTTGGATAATGTTTACATTAAAAGCATTTGCATTTCCCCATACATAGCTGCTGGCCATAGTTCCAGATAGGCTTTATAATGCTGTTATAATGGAGAACTTGATGGGTTCTCAATTTTTAGGGGAGAGCGTGAGTTGAGAGCGTTGAGTGAAAGCTGTTGGCTTTTAGTTTTCTTGGCATCAATGTGTTTACGCCAAGTTAGTCGTCATCTGTTTGTGGGATTGCATTATTGCATTGTTAGCGAAAAGTTGCTCTACATCGAGAGTATAGTATTCGCAGTGTTCAAACGGTGTTCGAATCTCGGGAGTTATGTGGTTCACTTGCTCGCTTTGCTCCTGCTGTGCTCTTTACGAACTCCATATGGATGGGAGGGTATATTACTTATCACTGGTCTATTGATCTTTTCAAGCAGGATTTTTTCGAAATGTTTCGATAGAGAAGACAGCATGCTTTTGGGTCTTGTCACTTCCTCGTTTGGTGTTCATTATTATGATCGATTTCTTCCATAGAGTAGGAAAGTGCCTACACTTCCACATACAACGGACATATACATATATTATTGTGGGGTCTGATAATTCGATTAGCATGTTGGGCATGATTTTACAAGGTTTAAATGCTCATTCATTAATTTTTTTATGTCTTGTTTCCTATAAGGTCAGAATGGCCAGGCACCCAGATTAGCGTAATGGTGCAAACGACAATAATCAGCATATATTTCAGTAGAACATTATCTTCTCCTTCTAGACTTCAAACATTGAAAAGCTCTGACTATAGAATACTTTGAGCAAATCTTTATAATTTTATTTGCAGTTGCTATATGTGATAAATTACTATTGTATACAAAGATTACGAAAATAGCCGGAACTAGTCACCTTATCAATGCAGCCTCATTTAGAACAACTTGTTTCATGTAAATTATAATAAACTTGATAAATTTATTTTTAAAATACATATTTTGATTGTGTATAGACAAGTTTTGGATGTCGTTATTTCATCTATCCACCATCACATGGAAATGGAAATCAACCAAATATTTCACTTAATTGGCGAAATAAGTTACATAACACGAAATACGCAATAAAAATCAGATGCAAATAAAATAAAAAAAAAAACTAAACATAAACGCTGAAATATTACATAAGGATAGAATGATGACATATCAAATATGAATAATTTTAATCGCTATCCAACAAATATAATATAATAACAGCAATGAGGTATGGTAAAAATTTTATTTGAAATAAATCGCTTGTGATTAGATATTATACTTATGTTTATCTTAAGCCATAGTTTCATTCAAGTGTCGAAACTCTTCTGGAACTCGATGTTTGGGATATCTTTTAGTTCTCTCAGTAATTCCCCTTAAAACCCATCTAAGTTTATATTCTGAGTGTTTAATAGTTTCATGATGTCTTTAGATCGGACCTTATTTCTTTCAAAAAAAGGGATCATAATCTGTTTGTTGCTATGAAGGGAATGAAAGATGCCTTATTAAGATCCTAAACTGTTTGTGTTAGGAATAGTACATAGTGCATCTGTTATAACATAATGGAACTAAGATGGCCTAAGTGAATTAATTCAAATTCCACTTGAGCCTATATTAGTATATTGTTTATGTTAATGGTTTCATATTGTATATAATAAATGATGAAAAAGAATATTATTTATTTCTAAGCCAACTAAAACGGAACAAACAAGCAGACAGTCAACGCTTGCCAAGAACATGTTTCACAGAACAATAGCCTGAAGTTGAAGCCAAAGTAAGAAAAAATTGGAAAAATAGAAAGAAAAGACAGAATAGACAGAATAGAAGAGAAATGCATTTGCAATTGCAATGGAAGTAGAAGTGAAATTTCTGTTTCACCAAGCAAACAAATACGTAACAAACAAGCAGAAATTGTTCCGCAAAATTGCGCAAAACTTTTGTTGACGGATCCTGTTGCAAGTGCAAATCTTTTGCCATGGGGACTGCGGGGATATCCATCAACCACCAGCCACCATCTATCTAGGTGAACAACAAGGAGTGTGGATATATACTATTGCATATAGTAAACTTTGGAATAGACATTGAATGCGCATTGTGTGCTTCTTTGCTATGCTATGCATTGCATCCTGCCAGATTGCATAACTCGGAGTGAGCTGAGAATTGAGTTCACTAGGAACTTCTCATGCCGAAGGCCACGGCCAGTGTTACTGATTTGCTTACACTTTTATATCCATACCCATAACTCAGTCCACTTTTGATGATTGGTTTAAATTGTCATTGCCCAATATGGAGGATTTGTGTGCAACAGTGGAAAATTCATAGCAACAGTGTGGTGTTAGGATGATACGCTTGTAGTACAGTTTCGAAAGTCAGTATTTGAAATGAGCAACATAAACATACAATTATAACGATGATGACAATGAAATGCATTTCTACTTTAGAAAATTGCCACAAACTCAGAATAAAAGTGTATCAAGTTAAGTTTTTATAATCTAAAATAAAATACATCATCATCAGCTTGTATATGAGAAGGCAGAAATGATGGCAATCTGTTGAAATTTCTGTATACATACTTGTGTATGTTAATAATATCGTAGACTTTGGATTGTTTGTGCGCGCATCAGGTAAAAGCCACTCATTGGATTCAAAATCAAATTACTGCATGATAAGAAACTATAATGTGAGTAACATTTATTCTCGTTTATTTCACAGAAATCGACCTGCAGAAACAAACGATATTAATTTTTAATTGAATCAAAGACTTTTAAAAACAATAATCTCTAGCTTTGCGTTCTTTGTTCTTTTCTTTCTGTATATGTATGAAGTTCATTGAGAGCGGGCAAAACAGAGAGACAGTATGTTTTGTTTTCCAGGGACATTCTTTTCTTGCTTGGCATAGAATTTACTCGTGGGATTGCCCATGCCGCTGGCCATTCCAATAGGGGTATGTTTCTGTTTTGTAATGTGTGCGACGTGAATTGGGGCGTTATCTTGTTGGAAAATCTTATTGGATTCCAGTAAACTCAATAAAGATGGTGCCCAACAATTCTACATACGTCTGAGCATTTGAATTGATTGATATAAAGCAAAGCGAAGACTTTCCGGCATACCGAAAAGTAGCCCTGATTATTAACGAGACCCCCCGGTGGTTTCGATTCAGACTGGTCTTCCGATGATACCTTAAATCGAGACAATACCTCTGACAACCATTAGGACCATCTAAATTGAACTATTTTATCCTAAATTTATATTTTTCAACACATGCCAAATGGACTGTTATATGTTGACTTAAAAGGATTGATTGGGGAACTTGGGAAGTGAAGTAAACCTGTTTGCTTTCAACTAAGACCTAAATGACTATTAATTTCATTGCAAATCATTTCCTTGTGCATAGTTAGGCGGTGAATTTCCCGTTTATTACATTTCTATGACGATACATTCTGGCAGCAATATCAAGAATTTTGACATCACTTTCCTTTAGTCCTATTAAGAACCGACGCTCTTCCTCTGATAAATTTGTTCCATTTAAATTAAAATTTAAATTTTAATTTAAATTTAAATTAGTTTCTTTTTTATTTGTTACAAATGTGTTTCTTACTTTAGCTTGTATTCTTCTAGTCGACAACTTTTCCATAATATACTTCACTTTCCTTCCCAACTTTATGGAACACAGTTAATTGTCAACAGGAGGAAAGCGATAAAGAATAATTTGATATATTTTATTTCCTTTCTTGATTGTTAAATATTCAAATTTTTGTATTGCAATTAAAACATCGTTTGAGCTACAAATTTCTTATGCTTCAATCAATTACCAAATACCAAATATGTTAGAAATTTGCATTTCATTTTGATTATTTTGAGACAAGCAAATCGAGAGTGACAACAAAATTCATAAATAAAAGTTGTTAACAGATACTATGTTATAGTAGTAAAACAAAACAAGGACATTGTTAGACACACAGATGAGTAAATATCTTAAACAAACAAAAAATAATGAATTTCACATGTACATATGTATAACAAAACAAAAAGTATAACAAAACCAAATAAAATACATAGGAAATCTTGACTAGTTTTGATGTTACATACATTTGCTCATCAATCTTTATAAATTTCAATACTTGAATAATCAAAAGATTGGCTCTAATCATTGATTTTGTGTCACAGAGCCATTTTTTTTATTTTTTTTTTTAATTTTGAATTAAAAAAATGCCAAGTGAAGTGCAAAATCTGGTGAATACGGTGGATGTCGTATGTATTTGAATTTTAGTTCCATGATTTTGACGATTTCAGTCCCAGTAGTGCTTGGGTTCTCTTACGAGATCTAGTTGGTATGAAGATTTTATCTACGCTAATATTCTTAATGTCTAACCAAAGTCATCAAGCCATTATTTGATTCTAATTTTTTTAGAACTCCAAAGCAACCCCCCGCAGTATGGATTGCTATGGTCCAATGACGACATTTGCAGATTCTTTCCTGGCGAGTTCATCTATTGTACCTCTTCATTTTCAAAATACCCATTATGTCCAGGTGCTTAGATTAAATTTACATAGATTTTTGATGCCAAATAATCTTTTAAGTAACATTAAGTAATCCCAAACAATCTTTGATTTGTCTACTTTATTTTTTATTGTTTTGTACTTCCTAACTCTATATTGATTGCTTTGCGAAGTCTGAGAAGTATAAAACTTAATTTATACCTTTCCGAGTTAGCCTCAGTATCAACAGAGTTCAAGAATTTCAAGAGCGAAGATGCATGAAAGTTTTCGCAACTCTTACTATATATGTTGTTTTCAACCAATATTGATGAGATTTTCCTTAAAGCCATTTTGACATTTTTTTTAGATTGATTTACAAATACAAAGTACATTAAGTACTTTTATAGAATACCTTAGACCTATTTATTATTGATGCATAAACTATGTAAAATTAATCATTGTTTGTATTAAACATTTCAAACGTATTGGATACAGTAAAGAAACCAGAAAGAAGGCTATCTTCGACCATGCCGAAGATGTAATACTCTTCATACAGCCCCCATAAAACATTTTATATACGATCCAGGAATTCTAGGATATTGAAATTTACATGGTTAATGAACATGAATCAGAAATTTATTGTCTCCAAATCTCAAGGTGATAGGATGAAAAATAATTTTTTTCTACTAAAAACGTTAATTTAAATGGGGATTTGTATAAGAGGTAGCCGTCCTGGTCGCCCTAGGATCATGAAATTTACATGGTCGGTTCAGTCGAACTATATTATATGGGCGGAACCCCTCCCAGGGGTCCGATTCGGCTCGTTTCGACAAATGATTAAAAAGAATCCTATATTCAAAGTATCAGCTCTCTATCTCAAAAGTTGAGGGACTAGTTCGCATATAGACGGACAGACGGACATGGCTTAATCAACTTGTCTCATCTAGCTGATTACAAATATATGTATACACTTTGTGTGGTCTGGAATGTCTCCTTCTGTGTGTTACAAACTTCATGACAAACTTATAATACTATTCACTCCCGTGAAGAGTATAAAAACTGATTTTAATAGTTTTGAAATGTTTCAATCAATAGATGAAATTGTATAATCATAGTGTAATTATACATGCTTTAATTACATTTATGCATTTTACTATATATACAATCAAAATTTAATACATAATGGAGTTTATTATTATCATTATCTAAACAAGTTGACTAATATGACTTTGACTCCATGGTTGTTAGACGGGATCTCTCTTGACTGATATGGTGATTTTCATAATCATTATCAATAGTGCGCCTATTCTCTGATCCAAAAATCCAGTGGTGCTTATTAATAGTGGCACACCCTAAGACCCTGAGTCATAGTTCTATAGCATGGATTTCTATCTGGAAAACCAAGTTCTCTTGGTCTTTCCTTTACGTATATTAACATTCAGATAAATCTTTGTTACTTAGAATTTTCTTGATTATTCTTATTTACTTGTGCCTTTAAAGATTTTATGCTTACTTCCGAACAAAGCTTTGACTGCTTATTAATTTTAAAATGAACTATTCGTTCTTTATTACTTATTTATCATCTAATATTTTTAATTAATATAATTATATTAATGCAACGCTGAACTCTTTGCTCAATTCGCGGCGTTGTGGAGCGTCGAGTTGCTGACAAGTCCTGCGGGACTTTTTTGAAGAATGCGATTTAATAGGCGTGATGTACCCTATACATAGCGGGATATCATATTTCCAGGAAGATGCAACAAATTGTTTATATATTAAAAGTTTATTATCCAAGCTAAGTTTGCTTTTTTTACACAGAAGCCAGTTCAGCTTTTTCATTTTTGGAGAACAGGATCGACCAATGGTTGTTATGTGTTTTCCCCAAATTAGGTGTTTGTCAAGGTGCACGTCCAAGTTTTTCATAAGTTTCCAGTTGTGGTTTATCTGTGTTCACCTTGCGCAGGCCTCTAAGTGATTCATTTATGATTGCAGATAAAAAGCTGTCGGTTGATTAGTTGAATTTAATTTCACTTTTCTAATAGGATTTTAATTTTTTGATGATACATGAGATCGATCTAAATAAAAGACAAGAGAAAGAAATAAGCTGAGGATAACAAATCACTAATCATCAAATCACGCACCTGTATTTTGAGTAGCCCCTGAGTAGTAGTTCGAGTCGTTTTGTTGTTCTAGATTCAAAAGGAAATGATGTTGATGATGAAATCCCTCTTGTCCTGATAACACAGAGAGACTAGAAAAGCTCGTTCTAGAAAAGCTCGTTTAGCGAAACCACTTTCTCCATATAAATTGATTTAAAACAAAAATTTAAGACACATTCAAGCATTTTATTTCCAAATTTTATTCACCAAAAGTTTTATGTACATTTTTTAAGAGCTTGATTCTTCTTTATAGTTTCATCTGGAATGAAGTGATTTAAAAAAATTTCCAAAATTATTGATTTTTTTTATTTATATGATGTACATACCTAATTCTGTTCCAGAGTCAGTTGTTTTTGACGACGCTTATCATTAAATAAATCTGTAATGCGCTTATCCAATGCTTCGCAATGACAAAGCTCCCTGGCTTCTTCGAGGAAGAGGTGGTTAAACCTTTCCATGCATTATCAAAAATCTTGTGACTGGCAACGATATGGAAGTGATCTTTCCAACACTCTTCGAGATTGGTTCCTTGAAAACAAAGCTGAAAAAGTTCTTTATTAATATAGAGCTTCTTAAATAAATGCGTATATATTCTTAAAACTAGAAACAACCTGCTAGTCCGATACTCCTCATCTGGATACTGAGAAAATATGTTATATGAAATCCTTTTCTTACACGAAACTTTTAGATGAAATCTAAAACATGACATCTCCTTGATCTTAACATTAAACAATCATACTGTAATGGACCTTAAAGCTCCAAACTATCGCTCTAGATATTTATGCTATATCGAATTTGGATTGAGTCTCCTCCTATTCTGAATATATACGTATATACCATAGAAGGTTATAGAATAAAATATAAATAAATAAAAAAAAAAGAAGTGTTTTTATCGCTCTTTTTTTTTTAATTTTTATTCATAATTTTGTAATTTTTTTTTTTTGTTTTGTTTTTCTAACTTAAATTTAAACATCATTAATTAATTAATTTATATGTGTTTTAAATTACTTAAATTAAGTATTTTTTTTTTTTATTATTTTTTATAATCAATATAATTAATTCATTAATTAATTTATTAATTTTACTTTTGATTTCTTTTAATTTTCTTTTCTATCAAAAATTAAATAATTATTTTTTTTTTTTGCTTTGTTTTTTTTTTATTATTTGTTTCCTTTCAACTATTGATATTTTTTCTTCTGTTTCTGCCTTCCATTTTATTTCAATTTTCTTCTTATTCATCACTGATTTTTGCTTCCCTTTTTATTGGTTTTATTTTTTTCTTTTTTTCTATTTCGCTTTGCCTTCATTTCCCTTAAATTTCTTTTGATCTTTTATTTCTTTTCTTCTTACTTTTCTTAAATTTCCATCAATCTTTTTACATTCTTATTTTACTTGACCAATTTCTATTCCTCTTCTTTTTTTTTTAATTGCTCTCTCACATCTCTTTTATTCGTCTTTTCCATTTCATCATTTTCATTTCTATTTCCATTCAGCCGAATTGGACTTCTTAGAAGGGTTACCTTCCATACATATCCAAATTGATGCTTAAACTTTTTTTGTTTTTTATGTTCTCGATATGAAATTTGGATACTGACCCATATTCAGCATCATAGAATTACTGGATCGCATAGCTCCCATACATATGGCATCGAAATGCACCATGTATACTGACTCTACCCTAAACATAAGTCAAATCAATATATCACAGGAGCGTAGGCAAAAACGTTTTCTAGGGCATGAGTGAAAAGTATTTCTTGTTTTAATTGTGTTCTCATCACCTTTCGATGTCTCTCTGCTCTTTAATCCATTTTTCCTTTCCTTTTTCTTTAATGTATTAATTCATTTTATTCAATCATTGAATCAATCAATCCATCCATCCAACCATCAAGTCTTATCATTTTCAATATTTCTCTTCCTAATCTTTCATCCCTCATTCTGTAGTCCGTCTAGTTTTTCTTTCTTTACTCATCTTTTCTCTTATATTATCGTTTTAAAGTTTTGTCTTCTACTTCTTCATATCTTCATTCTTCTTTTTGTTGCCTTTTTTGTTTTATTATTCAATATTTTCCTATTTTTTTTTTTTTTTTTTTATAATCAAAGTCAAGTTGAAAGTTTTCTTAGTTTTCTTGATGAGAGACAAAGGCGCACAGGTTTGCATATTGTCTTTCTATTCTATTTCTTTCTTTCTTATTCTTCTAAACATTTTAAAACAGAAATTTTGTTATAAAAAAAAAAAAAAAAAAACAATATTGTATATAATAAAATTAAAAAAAAAAAAATTATCTTAATTTCTCTTAATATTTCATAATTTTATTTATTTTATTTTTTCTTTTCTTTATTTTTTTAATTTTTTTTTTTTTTTTTTTTTTTTTTTGTTTCGTTTGAGGTGGAGTAGCAACATCGAGCGTAGATGGTTTCAAAACTCCACTTCAAAAGCAGTTTGAGCTTATTACGTTAAATTAGGCACACAGTGGATCACAAAATTATTCGTCGCTGTTAAGATTTCCAAATCGAAATTCCACATATTGTATCCTAACAAACATATCCCATCATAACTACAGCAGATCCAATAATATATATTATACATTCAAAATTGCTAAACTTTATTTGGAAATAAGTTTGCACAGAATTATTTTAGTTCTAGATGGTGATGGTAGTAGTGGTTACGTAGATAACGAAATGTACCACATTATTTTAGGCTTGTCTATTCCAATGACACTATACTATTGTGAACAGTTTTGAAGTTTAATCAATAGGTGCACGCTCTTGTAAAAAACCCTCGACATTCTTAGCACCCACCTCAATTGATATTAAATATGAAGCGTACCATAACTTCAAGCAATTTTGCTACGCCTAGAATCCAATAGAATCTGTCTGTATAGTGCTAAATTTTTATCGCTTTAGGCTCTATAGTTTCCAAAAACAAACAATGAATCGGTCTAGGGTCCTTCAAAAAATTTAAGAAGTTCTTTATAATCAAGTTTCAAGCCAGAGCAGAATAAGTTTACTTCTAGCATAAATACTAAAACAAAAAAGAAGTCCAAAGCAGATTCCTATGAAATATTTCGTTGTGTCTTAAGTTTAAAGTGAAAATCTTGCACTTTTTATCTCATTTCATAAATCTAACGCTTTGGAACATCGACCGAGGATTACTGGATCTCATAGTCCTCATACAAAAAAAATTTTCTGGGGGCTGCATCAACAGTATTACATCTTCGGCATAGTCGAAGATACCCTACTTTCTGGTGTTTTTGTGTTTTCTATCAAAAATTTTTACTTGACTGTGTTTTACTCATCTGCCTTTGCAACGACGGATACTTTTGTGATTCACTGTATTTTAAAACATTTACATATGTATGTCATTCATCATAATCATAATCTAATGATTATTATTATTATTATTAACATTAGTACAGCATTATTATCATCATCATCATCATCATCATCATCATTGGCGTATTTATGATTGCAGGCACAGTGATCAGTTAATGGATAACCACAGGATTTTGTTGAACACAAACACCACCAGTCATAGATGATGATGCACTATTATCATTGCTAGAGGATGATGATGCAACAATACCACCACCAGCACCACCATTATTGCCACTACTAACACCACTGACATTGTTGTTATTGTTGTTATTGATGTTGTTAAGGTTGTTGATGATGTTGTTACCACTGGCCAAACGTCGCTGCTGCTGTTGTTGTTGTTGTTGTTGTTGTTGTTGTTGTTGTTGTTGCGGATGATGATGAGGATGCTGATGCGGATGATGTTGATGCTGATTTTGATGTTGATGTTGATGGTGTTGTTGATGATGATGCGAATGCGGATGCGGATGCTGATGCGGATGATGTTGTTGCTGCTGCTGTTGTTGTTGTTGCAGTTGTTGATGATGTTGTTGTTGTTGTTGTTGTTGCATATTTGATGTTGGTAGTGGTAATGGTGGTGGTGGCATTTCATTGACAAATGCATGTGGCATGGGTGGCATTGGTGGTGATGACATCATGTGATTCACTTGAGGTGGCAATGGCGGTGGCGGTGGTAAAGGTAATGACAACGGTGGCTGCTGTTGATGATGGTGATGATGTGACTGGTGTTGTTGTTGTTGATGTTGTTGTTGTTGTTGTTGTTGTTGATATAGTATTGATGTAAATGTTTGTCCAGAAATTGAACCAATGCCACTATTTGACTGATGATGATGATGATTCATCATTAAACCTCCTCCTACTCCACCTCCTCCTGATGTTCCAATTTGTTGCTGCTGTTGTTGTTGTTGCTGAGTTGCCGGTATTGTTGATATTGATGATGGTTGCGATGAAGATGATGATGTCGATGATGCTGGTAGTGGCGGTTGTCCAGCTGTAGAGGCGCTTATCACACTTGAATCGGTCATCATTAAATGTGATGCAGCAGCTGACATTTGATGATGATGATGCTGATGGGGATGATAATGATGCATTAAATCAATTGGCAATGAGGCAGGTGCATAACTATGATGTTGTTGTGGTGTCAATGGTATTCCGCCACTGCCGCCGCCGCCACCACTAACACCATTAGAACCAATACCACTCATAAGATTATTACTGCTGTTGCTGTTGTTACTGTTGATGATGCTGTTGTTTGTTGTATTCTTTGGTGGTGCACCAACAACATTATTAAAGGCATGACGCATGATGCGACCATTATTCATTGATGATGTCATAGAACTAGGACCACCACCGCTCGGTAAAGCACCAATTATTCCAGGACCACTGCCAATTCCTGAGCCAGCAGCTCCCATAAAACGTGTTGACGATGATGGTATATGAGGGGGATCACAATCCATGGCTAAGGGATAATTGCTACCACCAATACCACTACTACCACCACCACCACCATTGGTACCGCCACCAAGACTATTATGATGATTGCTGTTGCTGCTGCTGTTGTTGTTGCTGTTGCTGCTATGATGATTATTTTGTTGTTGCTGCTGCTGCTGCTGCTGCTGTTGGGCTAACAATGCCTGTAATCCTTGTTGTGCTGCATACATGCTACGTAAACCAGCACTTATGCTACCAGGACCACCACCTCCACCACCACCAACTGATGTATGATGACCACCACGTGCTAAATGTTGTTGCTGTCCATTATGATGATTATTATTGTTATTATTATTATTTATGTGTAATAAACTATTCAAGCTATTGGGCTGTGATCCACCAATTGAGCCTCCAGAGCCTGATCCACCTCCTCCTCCGCCTGCTGATGCTGACGATGATTGTAAACTTAATGCTGACAAATTCGGATGCAATAACAAACCTTAAAAACAAAGAGAAAAAAAGATGAGAAAGAAAAAACATTATAAATTTGTTTTCTTAGTTTCAATTTCAATAAAGATTTAAATAAAAATAAAAAAAAAATTAACACATTTCAATTTAAAATTAAAAATTTCTCTTAATCAATTTAAAATGAAAAATCCTCTTGAATAATTAATTTCATATTTGATGGATATATTTTTAAATACTTTTATTATTATTGTGTTCAAAGTAAGGATGTAACGATTCAGCACTTGATTCCGACCACTCAAGTAAATCGGCGATGCGGTTAGTAAATAATAAATCAAATAAATAATAAAGTATGTTTTTTGTTGGGATTATTATTGTGTTTGACAAACTAGTAATAAATCAATTCATAAAGTTGAGTTAATTCTTATGCTCACGCTTAGGTCCCGAAAGTGCCCTAGCGTAAGTCTAAATGGCCTCATGCTCCCCAGTCTGTAGTTTTGAAGCAAACACCTGCACAACAAGTGGAACCAACTCAACCTTAAGCTCAAACGCTGGTTACTGGTTACTCAGCCACAAATTACAGCTCTCATTACGCAACAAGTTACTGTTCTACAAGGCATTCCTAAGACGTGTAGCTAAGGTGCTCCTCTGCGGCCATCAAAGTTAACATCATACAAAGGTTTCAGTCTAAAGTTCTTCGCACTATAGTTGATTCGCATATCATATCATAACAATGGTCACCGGCTATTCTCTGTGCAATTCATTGTCTTGGATTTATCATACATATTTTAATCGCTTCAAAATTGTTTACCTATGTAATAAGCTACTGCTCTACAAGGAGATTCTAAAGACAATCTGGACCTGTGGGGCTCCACTGATGCCACCAACATTAACATCGTTTAGAGGTTTCAGTCTAAAGTTCTTCGCACTATAGTTTGTGTCCCCATCTATGTTCGCCTTACACGCTTCCATTTTTCCCTCCCGCTTTAACCAGTAACTTAATACCAATTTATTTCTCTATCCAACATAATAAAGCTTCAATCCCTCTCATGAAATTGTGCCTATTGTCTACATACAAGTATTGCTTGAAAGATTCTAAATAACAGTCTGAAAAAAGGCTTTCTGAGGCGACTAAACTTAGTTCAGTTCGAATAAGATAAGAGTTATTGTTCTTTGGAATATTTGGATACCATAAATAAGGATTAACGTTTTCTTGCTCAGAATGAGTGAGTATTGAATCATGGGCTTTGTTAATAATAATAATAAATAATTATTAATAATCAGCGATGCCAATATATCGGTTGATGGAACCGAAATCGTTACATCCCGGTTTCTTCTTTTAGTTGATTTAATTTATTTTTTTTTTTTTTATGTTTCAATTTACAATATTTTTTTTTTTTTTGTTAACATTGCTTTTTATTTTCAATTATCCAATTATAATATTTTCAATTTAAAAAAAATGTGTACATTTTTAAAAAAACTTTAATTTTTTGTATATAAAATGGAATTAAAATTACATTTTAAAAGAAATTTGGTGACTTTTAGGGTTCCGTACCCAAAGGTTGTCAACGGGACCCTATTACTAATCCTTCGACGTCCATCCGTCCATCCGTCCGAAGGCTCTATCTCATGAACCGTAATAGGTATATAGTTAAAATTTTCACAGAGTGAGTAATTCAAATGCCGCTATAACGACAGTTAATAAAAATAAAATAAGGTTTATAATTTAAAAGAGTTCCCATACAAGAAACGAATGCTCGAATATGTACTGCGCGCAGTTTTCACAGTAATTCATGTTTTGCGATCACAAAAATTAAGATATGTACGGCGTGGATAGTAATCGGATGAGTAACCGGTTGGTACACCGATGTCGTAATTAACTGACAATACGAAAAATCTCATTTTGGGCCAAAATAATTAAAGTTTATTAAAGAACTGTATGAAGAAATTTTTCTTGCACGTTGGTTCAGAACTCTTCATAATAGTCTGACTCAAAACTAACAAATTTTTTTTGTAATATACAACAGATGACATCGGAGAGTCCATAAAATATATATATTCTTGATCAGCGCTACGAGACGAGTTAATCTAGCCATGTCCGTCTATCCGTCTGTCTGTTTTTTGTAAACTAGTCCCTCACATTTTCGATAGAGAGCTTAACCTTTATTTTTACCATACGCAGCACATTTGTCGAAATCAGCCGAATCGTACCACTAGGGGTGGTACCTCCCATAAAAACCACCTACTCAAATTCATGTTCTTATTGGACAATTTTTTTTTTTTATTTTTTGTGCTATCAAACTGGTATTTGGACACTGGAAGTCTTTGAACCAAATTCATAAGCCACTGAAATGTCATGACCCTTGGACTATCAGGGGGCGTACCTCCCATACAAAAACCCTACTCAAATTCATGTTCTTATTGGAAAAACTTTTTTGTTCTTTATGTTATCTAAAGGAAGTTTGAATACTATAAATGTCTGAGCCATATTCATCAACCATATAAATTTCAAGATCGTACGATTCCTGGATAGGATAGCTCCCATACAAAAAACGATTTCTAGGGGCTGCGTGAAGAGCATTACATCTTCGTCATAGTCGAAGATACTCTTCCTCATAGTTTTTTCTAAGATTAGTTAAGTTTTAAATAATGTTTTTGTTGTAATCAAAAAATTCTCCATCTTTCATAAATTTGAATAAAGCGTTTTAATTATTTAAGTTAATTTCTAAATATTCAGTTTGATTTTTTTTTTTTTTTAAATTAAGAATAAAAACTGCCTTTATTTGTTGTTGTTTTTTTTTTTTTTATTTTGTATTTTGTTGTTGATTATATCATAGGGTTTTTGTTTATTAAATATTTTTTGTTTTTTTTTTCGCAATTTTTTATCTTACTTTTTTTTTGTTTTGTTATTTTATGTTTTTAATTTTTTTTTACTTTTATTTGTATATTTTTTTTTTTTACTTTTATTTGTATATTTTTTTTATTATTATTTATATCTCATGTGTTTCTTATTCTTTCTTCTTTATCATTATCATCATCTTTTTCTTGTTCTTTTTGTTATAATTTTTCATTTCAATTTTATTTGCTTTTGCATATAATTTAAATTTATTTTTTATTTTTAATTAATTTTTTGTTTGCTGTTCATTTTTTTTATTTATTTCTTTATTTTTGTTAGCTTTCCATCTCAATTAATTTTTTTGTTTATTGAATTTTATTTTTATCTTTTCTTTCATTAATTTTTTTGTTTTGCTTTGCATTTTTTTTTTTTTTTTTTTTTTTTGCTTCTATTTTCTTATTACCTCATCTTCACCATCATCATCATCTTCTTTTTGTTTGCTAAATTTAAAATTAAGCAAAATTATTTATTTTATTTCTGTTTTCATTCATTCGTACGTTTTTCTTTTCTATTTAAGTTTAATTTAAACTTAATTAACAGCAACATCTTCATCGTCATTATTATCTTCATAATCATAATCATTAACAATATTGATGCTTGTTTCTTCTTTTTAATTTACTAGTTCATCATTCAATTTGTTTATAAAAAAATCTCTCATGCAACAGAAACAGATAATTTTCTCATCGCATGCGATAAAAAAGTCTGCTTCACTGCAGAGATCTGCAGGGAGTGGCTCAGCTTGTAATTCCAAGTGGATACGAACAAGTCACGAATAGCTCGTGAGTCTGTTTCTTTACAGTATGTGTATTCTATTTACATCTCTCTGGCATGTTTTTAGATCAAGTGGCTCGTGGCAATTCAATGAATTTTTTCGTTTATTCCCAAATTATTGAGATTTATTTTGTGATTGAGATGCAGTGATAGATAATATGCTATTATACTAGACGAAGGTATTCACAAGCCGAAGCTCTCTTTGTATTCGCTTTGTGTGAAAGAGCTAGTCACGCTTGTTCACTCAAGTTTTGACTAATTAAGTCCCAACAAGGTTCAGGAAAGATGCCAAAAAAACAAATAATTACTCGACTATAACTTTAATAATAATGCTAGGTCTGTGATACGAAAAGTATGGGTTATGGGATACATTGAGATTTCTAGGAAATGCGTTGTTGGGGTAGTTTTGATATAAGACATATTAAACTCTCTGAGCATGAAGTCGAGCAGCGAGCGATCTTGCGAGAATTTAACTTTAAATTCTCCGACCTTTCTTAATTGGTGTAGTGAGATCTGAATGGTATTCAGGTATAATCTTATATTTGAATAAATTCGTGATGTAGTTTATATGAAAATTCGCTACAGAGAGGTTAGTAGCTTTTCCGAGTCAAAATGTAACCAATTCTTTGATCCTTTAGCTATCGAGTGTTGTACTTAGATTTTGGATGTAGATGATAGATATGATACAACAACATCGTCAGTTTTCTGGATTGCAATTCCTATAATTATATAGGTCAATTATTTGCTTTGCGGCCTTATTGAGTCGAATCTATGCTGTAGTGCGATTCTTGTCTCTTGCTATTATTCGTTACCACACTGTTATGACAATACAACGATTGTGCGACTCATGTCGTCTTGTATGATTTCATTGAATTGATTTATACGAAATGGGAAACGAAACGTGGGCGCTATCAACCTGACGTTCCGATGGACATTACCGAAGATTTCATAAAGCTGATCGATCTTCTTCTCCTTCAGTATTGTAAGAAAGAATTAATCCGAATAGGGAAACTACGAGAAAATAATATAATATGATCGATCGTATCATTTATATAAAAATGGATGTCCGCTTAAGTATGAGACGATGAACTCGGACAACGTTTGTCCTATCACCATGAAACTTGGCACATATACATACATATGGCGTTACAGAGTGATCACCTTCTACACCATTGAACCGATCGCCATGTAAATGGCCCTGTAGAGATTATATATATGAATAATCTTTCATTTTTACACATTTTACGGCAAAGCTTTATAGCAGAAACACGCAAAAGTTACAGATAATAACTTGTTACACATGTGGTCGAGCAACTTTTTTTGTCCGATTTTTTTTTTTTTTTTTTTTTTTTTTTCACTCAAACGGATCATTATCTGTAGATAAATTGTTTAAGGCCACGGTTCAGATTCAAGTGTTCATAGATACACGAGATGTATAGCATTGTTGTTGTTGCTATATTTGTATGAATATCACTGACTGAACACTCCGTTCAAATTATTTTACAGCATTTTAAGATTATTATAATATAATCCATTTCTGATGGGTGTCACTCGGAATTATTGCAGATAGACCGGTTATTGTTTGTCAAAATTATATTGAGATATTGTTTTAATTAACAATTGAAAAAGAATTCCCCAAAAGGAGACTCGAGGAAAGCCTAAAAAACCTAATGTAAATCTCGATCGTCGCATTGTGATTATTTGTAAAAAGTTGTCAAAGGTAATAGGTATCCAGGCTACCAGGATCATTAGACATTAGAAAAATTCCTTTGGTGCAAAAAAACAATTGGAGCATGAGGCCAAGTTTTGCAAGGCAACACAAAAAAACTAGGTTGCCCCAGAGGGTGAGAAAAAGTGGAGAAATATTTTATGAAGCGATGAAACAGAAATTGATCTGTTTGGAAACGATTCAGATAGGAATGTATGCCCTCCAAAAAGCAAAAAAAATTAACAGCCGTTTCATGGAAAAAAAAATAGTAAGGCACGAAGGTGGAAACGCTATGCTTTTCTTGATTTGGAATTGGTCCTATATAACAAAATACTAACCATATGACAGCAAACGAGAATAAGGATATTGTGGAAAATGCAATGCTACCATATGCTGAGGAAAACATGCCTTAACGTTGAGTCTATCAGCAAGATAACAATCCAAAGTATACCGCTAAGTTTGTAAATGCTTTGACGAACATAATATCAATGTTTTAGAGTGGTCAAGTCAATCCCCGGATCTGTGGGGAAACTGAAAAAGGTAATTTGCAAAGAAAACTTTCAATAATAAAGAACAATTATGCAAATATGTTCAAAAAATATGATATGAGACACCCATAGACACCTATCGGACTGTGATTTATATTAAGCCCAGGAGAGTAGCGAAGATAATTCAAAATAATGGTGGATACTTTTATAATAGATATTAGTTGAGTGATTCAAAATACCTAAATTAATTGTTTTATTAAATTTATTTTTTGCTTATTTTCTGTAAATATTTTTTTGAGCAGTCTAATTTGTGCTTTAAAATGTTTTTCAGATTCTATTTTATGCTTTATCTAATAATGAAGATTATTTTTCTTTCTTTATTATATACTAGATGCACACATGACAAACACTAGTAAGCATATAGAGTGGACAACTCGCTCACGAAATTGTCTCCATTCATGTTTTGTTCAGACTATATGTCATAAAAATATGCTTTACTTTTTATATTTAAAATACACACGTAATGCGATGAACAACAGATTGCGTACAATTTTTAGGACAGCGTGTGTTGAACATTAAAAAAATTAATTTTTTTTAATATTAGGTTAATAATATAAATAATAAGTATTAAATAACAGGACCCTAATCGACTGTAACGGTGTGTCAAAATTTCAGAGCAATCGATAAAGTAGTTTTCGAGTTCTGAGGTCATGAATATACGAAAATTTACATTTATTTAAAATATTGAAGAAAAAAACCCTAATTTGTCAATTCACCGAGTTGGCTCCAAGGGCAAATACCCATGGATACCTAACTCTTCTACCTTCCTGCTGCCCTTTTTGTTGTCAGGCATCACAATAGACCATAAGACGTTTTGGCTTCCGAGTGAATTCACCTCAACCTGTGTGGCGAGTAACCTATTCCTATACTATACTATATTATCTTACCTAATCCTTTGACCCATGTTAATTGCTAATGAATGGTGCTGCTGATGATGATGATGATGATAATGTTAACGATGTTGTTGCTGTTGTTGATGGTGTTGAGTTTCATACATTTGGTTTAGTGACTCTTTTTGTTTTTTTGTTTATTTATTTATTTTAATTTACATTTGCAAAAAATAATGTTAAATTGCATGCAATTTTATTGCATAAGCTGAGCTGCAGCAGCAAAGTTAAAATCTGCGATTTTTATTTTATGTTTTTATTTTCTATTCTATTTTCTTCATTTCGAATACTTTTTGTTTCCATTTAAAAAAAAAAAAAAATCTCCTACAACAACAACAAAAACAAAAACATATGGTTATTCTTTGTTTATTTTATTTTTGGTATTTATGTTTTTGTTTTTGTTTTTTATTATTATTATGTATTTCTTTTCTTAGTTAAATTTGGCTTTATTTTCGTTTTCATCATTTTGTTCCATTATTTATTTTTAATTTTCCATTTGATTGAGTGTGTGTGTGTGTATATGTGTGTGTGTGTTTGCCTTTTCCTCCATTTTTACTTGGATGTGTTTCAACTCTTCTTCCTTTTGTACATTGTTCATGTTTCTTGTGTATTGCATTTATTTTCCTTCCTCTATTTTTGCTGCGCCTCTTCCTTTATTGTTAGTATTCTTACTTCTCCTCTCTTCTTTTTTCATTTGTTCAGTTACTTTTTTGTTGTGAACTATACTTAATTTTTTATTGTTTTTTTTTTTTTTGTTTATTTCCGCTTCCATTTTCAAAACATTTCGTTTTTGGAAATTTTTGTTTTTATTTTAATTTTTTTTTTTTTTTTTTTTTTTTTGTTTTTGTTACTTTTTCTTCTGTTTCTGTGTCTTCTTTGGAGTGTTGTTTTTAAGAAAATGAGAGAAAGATAAAGGAAGGTAGCATAAAAGAAAGATGTGAAAAGAAAAAAACGAAACAAAAGTAAATGAACTAGGTGTCAGAGAAGAGAAGAAGAATGAGTGGTGAGTGAATGCCAATTTGTTAGACAGATGACAGGCGGACACCTTTGGATGGGTTGCTCTATTAGATGGGATCAGATTGAGTCGAATTGCTTTATAACTCCTCGCATTCCGTTCGTGCTCAAGTGATTCAGTTCCTTTCATCTAAGAGAAGTTTAGCTCCACGGTTCTAATTGTTATTTTTGAGTCATTCTATTCTATTAAAAATAAAAATACGAATTGGTATCATATACTGAAAGGCAGAGGCTGTGGAGGAGAGGCTGAGAAGGAGCGACTGGGAGACTGGGCGATAGTGAGATTGGGATTTGTGGATTTGAGAGATAGAAAATGAAGTGTAAATAATTTTTCTGTTCCTTCTTCTGTTGTTGGTGATTCTCCAACATTCTATTCTATTCCACAATTTTTTTTTTTTCTTTCTTTTTTCTGTAACTTCTCTCTCTCACTTCTTTAACTGAGAGTTTATTTAGTAGATCATTCTTACTTTCTCTCCCCTTCTCTTATCAGAGTCTTGTGTAGTTTATTAATTTTATTTGTTCAGAAAATTCACTTTTCTTCAAATTTTCCCGTTTTAATAAATTTCTTTCATTTTCACTAATATCAGTTTATCTTAAATCCTTTTTATCTGTTGCCCCTTCTGTTTTATCTTCTAAAAGATTCCTTTTACCTTTCATTTCTTTTCTAAATGATTGTAATTTCATTCAAGTTAAAATTGTTGTTTTTTCTCCCCATTTTCCCTTTCTCATATTCTATCTTTCGTCCTATTGTCCGTTCTATTTATTCATTTTTCCTATTTTGAAATTCCCTTGCAAATCCTTACTTTTTTTGTTCTTGTCATTGCATACATTGTAACCTTTAATCGTTTTCTCATTGTTTTTTTTTTTTTTTTTGTTGCTTTTTATTGAATTACTTTATTCGAGAAATTTAATTCTAGCTTTTTCCAATCGAATCTTCCTTCAATTTTCTTTCCTTCCTTCCAGATAAGCTTCCTCTCTTCTACATCAAAAAAAATTGTATTTTATTATATATTTTTTTTTCATTTCTTAAATGTTCTTATCTATTTTTTCTTTTCTTGTTCTTTCTTTCTTTGTAATTTCACTCTTCCAATTGTCTTTCCCTTTTCCATGTCCCCTTGATCTAATGCATATTTTTTTTTCTTTTCTTTCTTTCTTGCTACCACCACATTCTTACACACAGACATTCTTCAACTTTTTTCCATTGCTTCCCTCCAACGTTTTTTCCATTGCTTCCCTTTCACATTTGAATTTGCATACATTTTTGAATTCCTTGATTATATTCTTCTATGTTATCACTTCATTCCCTTCTTTCTCTCTCTCTTTTACTTTCTTTTCGGAGAAAAGGGGCTTTCTCTCATTTAATCTCTCTCTTTATTGCTTTTGTGTGCTTTCCCTTTTTTCTAATTTAATTCCTATTTCTTATACTAATTCTCTTGCTTTCTATCTTCTCTCCTTCCATCTCTCATTTTTCTCATTCTTTTTCTCTCTGACCATTTCCAATTCATGATTTCTTGTCTTTGTTTTTGTTCCATTTACTTTATATTTTTCCTTTTTTATTCCTTTATCATCTTCTCCTCTACTAATGATTATGTTGATAATTATGATGATGATGAATGAATGTGTATTTAGTGTGTGTGGGAGTGTGAACCTATGTGTATGTGTGTGAGTGCATTCCCTCCAGTATGCTCGGTGCCAATTGTCCCCATATCGCTGGTTATTCACCAATCCCTTTTGTACTAGTTAATTCCTAGTCACTTGATAAACAGAGGATACAATTGAGTGTCAAAGAAACCTTGGAAGAAACGTGGGGGCTGCCAACCTTGTGTATTTAATATGAATTGGCTGCACCGCCCAATAACTGGCAAAAAACTAGTGAAATGGGATGCTATGCGGTGGCAATTGACACCGTCCAATGACATCGTCATGTTAAATTCACCACTTTATATAATAGAGATAGAAATGGAACTAGTACTGGTGACAAAGGGATTAGTCCAGAACTAGTTATGGACTAGTTCTTAATACTGCAGGGGAAGGTCTGTGTAACTTTGTTTCTGTGCTCGTTCGCTTTAAAAAATAAAATGCTTTTAGTATTTTTCTTTTCATTTTTATTAGGTCTTTCTTTTTCTACTCTCTTTTCATCCTCGTCCATTTTCTTTATCTTCATCTTCATCCTCATCTTCTCTTCTCTCTTTCTCCCTTATTTATTGAATTCGTCATAACTTTGTTTTTGTTGTTGTTGTTGTTCAATATTTTCTTTCTTTGTTTGCTGTAGTTGTTTTTCCTTTTTTAATTTTATTTTTTCATAATTATTATTATTTATTCATTTAGTACTTTTGTTGTTGTTTGTAATTTATTTCTTTTTTTTATATATATATATTGATTTTATTTTTATTTTTTTTTATTTTTTTTTTTTTATTAATTTTTTTTATTTATTTTTTGTATTAATTTTTTTTATTTTTTTTTTTTTTAATTAATTTTTGTAATTAATTAATTTTTTTAAATTTATTTATTTAATGTCATCTGTTGCCATTCATCTTTTTTATAATATTTTCATATTCTTTTTACTAATTACTAAATTAATTTTTTTTTTTTTTGTTAATTTTTTTTATTAAATTTACTTGCTAAAAAAAAATTAAATATTTTTCTTTAAGTTAAAGTGTTTTTGTTTTGTTTTTTTTTTTTTAAGTGTAAGTGAGTTTTGTTTGCTTTTTATTTTTTATTATGTTATTTAATTTAATTTAATTCAATTTAAATTTAGTTTCTCATCATTTTGTTGATAAATTAATTAATATTACAAACTAAAAACACACAGGCTAAATTTAAATATTATATTATTTTATTGTTGTTATATTATGCGCTTTGCCTATGACCTAAAAAATATTAGCATTCCTTTAATTATAATTAATGAATTCATTATTTAATTATCATTTTATTTAATATATAATTTTATTTTATTTTATTTATAATTATTATAATTACTTATTAATTTTTACATACTTATTTCGCTCGTTCTCTAGGTTGATTTTTTTTTTCATTTTTTTGTTTTTTTTTTTTATATATATTATTTTTAATTTCAATCTTAATTATTTTTTTTTTTTTTACTTTTTGAATTACAAACTATGATTTGTTGCTATTGTTGATGTAGTTTGTTTATATGCATATATAAGTATTTTTTGTTGTTGCTTTAATTATGTTCATGTATTTTTTCTTTGTCTTTTTTCTTTAAATATTATTTAATTTTTTAAATAAAAAATAATGATTTTCATTAACATTTTTTATTTTTTTTTGGATTGTTCTTTTTGTTTTGTTTTCATGAATATTTTTTAATGCTTCTTTGTTATTATGTTATTGTTGTTTTTGTTTTTTCCTTTTTTTGTTAATTAATTTATCAATTATTTCAATTATTAAATAATTTTTAATGCTTTATATTCGTTTGTTCTTTCAAATGAATCAGTTCAATCATAAATAAATGTTTAAATTAAGTTTTATGAATAAAAATTTGTAATTTGAAATTAAATTTTTCTTAATTTCACATATAATTGAAATAAATTTTATAAGAAAAAACCAATTGAATTGAAGAGAAATGATTTTGAGTATTGCGTCTCTGTGTGTGTGTGTTGTTCATTCGAAATTATTTACGCTTTTAATTAATCAATTATAATTAAAACATTTTAAATTATTCCATGATTTTCTTCTGTCTTTTCATTTTCTTTTCTCTGTTGCTCTCAAGGAGAAAGTCACACATGCTATCTTTTTCTAATAATTATAATTACTAATTTCTTTAATTTTTTCATTATGATTTCTCTTTCAAATAATTAAAAGCATTTTTCTCACTGTCCTGTCAGTTTTTCCTTGACTTCTCGGTATAACTTTCCTTTTCAAACAAATTTCACACTATACTTTCTTCAAAATTTCACAAAAACTTAAAGAAAAAAACAGAAGGAAGGGTACTTCGACTATGCCGAAGTTGTAATACTCTTCACGCAATTTTTTTTTTTTTTTTGTATGTTATCCAGTAATTCTAGGATCTTGTATATGAATCTGAAACTTATTGTGTCCAAATTTCAAGATAATACCATAAAAAACAAAACAGTTTTTCTAATAAGAACATGAATCCCTCCTAGTGGTCCGATTCGGAAAATTCCGATAAATGTGATGCGTATGGTAAAAAGAAAGCTTCGTGTAGTTTCGTCAGCTCTCTAGCTCAAACTGCATACATACAGACGGACGGACAAGGCTAGATCAACTCGTCTTGTTGCACTGATCAAGATTATATATACATCTACGATATCTCCTTCTTTGCATTATAAACTTATAGTACTATTTACAACGTGAAGAATATAATTATTGGTGGAAAAATGAAGTAAGTAATTATTAATAACTTAATAATATCAGAGATCAGAATGATGCATAGATCCATTTCATTCAAATTCATTGTTAAATAAATCTTTTAATATTATTAAAAATAGCATATAAAATATGAATTATTTAATTAAATAATATTGACTGGAAGTGCAACCAAGCTTAATACCAAAAGACTCGAAGGATAAATCACACATATATTTGGTGATGAATGGAAACAAGAGAGATTTTAGGGTCACTTAAGACCTCTCTAGCCTGAATCTCTTCAAGGTCACTATGATTTTCAATCATCATCATCTAAAACATACACACAAAATTAAGTTGTGTTCTCTGTAAGAGAAATCTTTTCTTCACTTCTCTTCGTTAATCAAATCGAATTTTAATGTAAGCCAAATAATTAAAAAAAAAATTTTACATTTATTGAAACAATGTTTCAAAATATTATTAATGCCCCGAAATGCAAGCAAGATTTAAAAAGTTAATTTTTGGGCCTTTAAGCAATATTTTTAAAATTATGGATATCTTAGGCGATAATGATCTATTGAATATTGGATGGGTAAAGTGTTTTAACTTAATCAACTGTGAAGGAATTAAATCCGAAATTCAGAGACTGAAACTCCGTGAAAGTATTTTGTAGAGTTCAAAGGAACATCAATCGGTATATTCTCTCAAAAAAGATTTGTATCTTTCTGTGCGTACTACACAAAATTCAATATAGTCAAGAACTAGTGGAAATTCCGCTATATCAGGAGGATGATACTGAACTTTAAAATAAAAATAAGAGGCCCATCATTATGTTAGTTAAATGTCAACAGTGATTAACAACTCAATAGTAATAACTACTATCGAGATATCATCAACCCGAGAAACCAAGTCCCAGTACTTCACGAATGATTCCCTAGAAATATGCAATTTTTCATTTTGGTGATTAGAGTTGGACACTCACCCACGCCTAGATATTGCAATGCAAATTCGTTCATTAGTCTTGTAGTCTTGGCTATCCACTTTCTGGCAGGTAAACAATAAATCCACATCATGGGAAAATAAAACTAAAATAACCAAATGATTCCAACTATTTCTGTTTATTCTGTTTATCTAATTGGGACCAATGGCCCAGGGTTTGACAAAACAAGGAGTATCTATAGAGCTTTATACATTGCATTGCATGCATATTATAGAGAAAATTGAAATAGGCATTTGAGAGATATGTAAATATCAGAACGAACTAAAAGGGCGAAGTGGTGACTAATAGTAATCATTGAAGTTATTAAATATTCTGATAATTTTTAGGTTCTTTCACAGATTCTCCGAGATCCTTTTACTCATTAGAAATTTCAAGATTTTCTTCAGAGATTTCTGAAATTTCTTGTTTCTACTTAGTTCTCTGATATAAAAACAATCTATCTGTGTTCTATCAGAATTACTCCATGCTTAGCATCTTTTGGGACACCCATAAATCTAACTTGCGGACCACTTGGGCTTTAAGAAACTACATTTTCAGATTGATTTTTCAGTTTGCTAAGATATTTATAAAGAATTTCTTTTTATACAAGCAATGAGATTTTTTTTTTCGTTCTTTTTTTTGTTGTTGTTTTTAATATTTTTTTTTTTTTTTTTTTTTTTTTTTTTTTTTTTCATTACATATTCAATCTATAATTTTTTAAATTGAGTAATTTTTTAATTTAATATTGCAGATTTTAGAAGGATGCTTCCTTTCTTCCGTTCGTTCCTTCGTTTTCTTCTTCTCTAAGATTAAGATTAAGAGATATTTATATATATTTATATATATTTATATATATATATATATATATATATATATGTATATATATAATC
>JBANCV010000753.1:0-26510 GCA_037040105.1 Amiota albilabris | reverse complement strand
TGTTTCCTCAGTCATTATTTCGCCCAAGATGGCAAATCTATTGGAGTCCGCCATCGATTTTTCAGAAGAATAGTTTGGGCTAGAGGAGCGGTTTATGACGCTCATCTCTGCTTTTTTGTATCAGGTGACATCATCATGGATCTTAGTAGCTGCATAACTCAACGCAGCAGGGCTCTGCCAAGAGACACCAACTGCCGTCTTTACGTCACCAACCCTATTGTCGCTCATGACGGCAACAACGGAGCGGGGTAGACAAGAAGACAAATTTTTCACGCCACGAACGCAAAGTCCCGTTACGCAAAAGAACAAGCACACAAGAATAACAATTTGCTCAAACAATACAGACACAAGAAGTCCCGTTAGGACGTATCAATTTGAACAGTTTTGTTTTCTTTTGATATCAAATTTGCTATTTTCTCGTGCGCGCTTATGATCGAACACGACGAGAAAAAGATCACGAATGTCTAACAATAACCACCAAAAAATGACAACTTTGTCGAGCTCTAAAAAATAAGTGTTTCTGAAAGACCAGAATGAAATAAATGAAAAGCAACTAGATCGTTCACTGTTATTCATGTGATGTGCGTTGGGAGAGCTGCTCCTCTTATTCATAATATTTACACACAATTTGTGAAAGAAAAGCGCACACACAGCTGCCGATTCCTGTGTATGAAAACCATTCGAATTTATTTTTTCATTATAAGATCCAAGAATAACATAACGGAAAAAGAATGAAAAAGAAAATCCAGAAATCAATGTTCAAAGTATTTCTGTCTAACTGTTATTTATTGTGTCTGCAAGAAACCTTTAAGAAAACCTGAAAGTGTTGACTGTTATTTGCCAACTATGATTAGAACTGGAGCGTCAGCAGCCTCGAATCTTGGTATGTATTAACGCCTCAAGTTTAAAATATGCAATGAAAACAGAATTCAATGTCGTTACAATGACATTCTTGTAAACAATTACCATGTTTATATAAAGCTCAAATTGATTCTGTCAGGTTCGATATTCGTATAACGAAAACATTATTTATAAAAACGTTTTCAAATCGAATTTGACGCACGAATCGATTTGAAGAAACCAGTATATGAGAATTGGTTTCAGTTTATAAATCGATTTCCAATGACATGTAGACAATTAGCAATGTCATATCGATTTAAAATTCCGAATGTTGTTTCATAAGAGTTGCCATGTAGCAGAACTATTTTCCTTTAGTTTACCTTTTTTTTAATAATTTGTGATGTACTGTAAAATTATTGTAGAACTTTATTAAAAATCAAGATAAGTATTTTACATTTATAAATTATTTTATTCAATGTGATTTAAAAAAATAACTAATTCTGTTGAGAAATTCACATTATATGTTATGCATATGCAATTCTGACATAATGCAAACAAACCAGTATCGATTCAGTCAAACCGTTGCCAACTGCCTCATGTATGTAAATTAACAAAAACAAAAAATCGATATTCGTTATATCGAACCTCGCAGAATCAATTTGAGTGTCATATCAACATGGTATATGATTACAAAATATATACAATTCACGAAATCGAGAGCGAATTGTGCAGTCTATTTATTCCATATTTATATCAAATAAATAAATATAAATTAACTACACAAACACAGTAGTAGAAGTTTTTTAGTTTTCAACATAGTCCCCTTTTATAAAGATACACTTCTCCCAACGTTCCTGGCATTCGTTTAACCCCTCCAAAAAATAGTATTTGTCGAACTCTCCAAAATACCCCTCTGTCTCGGCGATGACTTCTTCGTTTGAGCTAAATTTTTTTCCCGCGAGTCATTTCTTCATGTTAGGGTTTTAGAAAAAGTCACAGGGAGACAGATCGGGTGAATACGGGAGTACGGCAGCGATTCAAACGCACTTCATGCAGTTTGGCAGAGACAACACCATTTGATTTTGATGGTGCGGTATCGTGATGAAACAACACCTTCTCCTCCTTTAATTTTTTGTCGAAGCGGTCCAATAACTCACCGTAGTATTGTCCAGTGATCGTTAGTCCTTTTTCTAAAATTCCATCAGGGTGACGCCTTTTTTTGGATAATCGTCACCATGACCTTACCAACAATATTTTCATCGCCAACTTAACATGTATAATATTAATTGCCATTCCAGTCGAATGGTGTTTGCTACTTCGCGCACTTTCGATCGTCGATCAGCGAGAATCATGTCGTGGACTTTTCCAATGATTTCCTCGGTAGCCACGTCCGCCGGGCGTCATGGTCGCTGCTCATCAAAAACGGATGTTCGCCCACGTTTAAATTCGTTGAACCAATATCTAACTGTGGACATAGATGGCGACGTGTCCCCATAAACAGCATCCAAGTTTGGTTTTATCTCCTCACATTTTTTCCCCTCCAAAAACAAAAAGTGAATTACTGAACGATGGTGCTCTTTTTCCATCTTAGTGAAAATCACGAAACACGTCTGGCTTGGATGGCTGCAAATCGAAAATAATCTATCAATCAGTCTGAAATTTGTATTAGCATCGTCTGACAGATTGCAGCACACGATGATAACATTAACTTCACTCAGAAACGTCCTACCGAAGGGTAGGTGAAAGTGTCAGAAAAGTGCTGGATCAGACTTGAGACGGGAATTGAACCAGCGACTCTAGGATGTAAACACGGCGCATTAACCTCCGGGCTTACGAGCCAGTATTGTTAATTTATAGTTTAAACTCTAAATTGGTATTATAGCAATAAATAAATAACTACACAACCAAGTCAATGAACAACAGAAAATGACCGATCTGGTGGAATTAATTAATTTGTGAATTAATTAAATTTTCGAATTCCACCGTTTTTTGTTTCTTATGGATAACCAATACACCACGGTTATTTTTTTTTATTATTGTTTTGTTATAGTGTATTCACACCAACCTGAATCAAGTTGATTCACTTTATTGTTCACACCGATGATTTTGAATCATGAACTTCTGTTTTTGATTTTGGTAATACATTCAAATGGAATGTTGCGCACACGTTGACTAAATTTAAACACTTCGTATTTCATGAAAATATTACAATAACAAAAATTTTATAATGTAAAATTAGGATATTTGGTTTGTTTATTGTTTTGGGCCATCATCAGCAACAAAAAAAATAGAAAATGGCATGAAAAAGACAGAAATTTCGCAACACTAACACGAGTACCCATTCTTAATTTTATAATAAGATCGCAACCATTTTGATGCGACTATTGATTCGAATCTCATTCTACAACAACAACCCCAGAATAACGTCATTTTTCCTTGTGGTTGCTGTCGAAACTGATGCGAATCAAGAGCCGTATCACAATGGACTCGAATCCGCTCCGGTGTGAATAAAGTATTATTTCCACAATAATCGCACAGCTGTGAGCTTTTAAGCTTAGCATGTGTTGCAGCAGGTACGTCAACACATTTTCCCGCCTTTTTGCAGTATTTATATTATGTTGTTTTCCAGTAGTTCCAAGATGGAACATAGGGCCTCAATAAGCAAGTTAAAATGTGCTTTATTTAAAGCTAGGAACTTAATTTGTCGCCAAGTAAGACCTGCTTGTAACGCTTCTCCTTCCACTAAGCGCCTCCACGTGTTGCATGGTCTACCACATCCGCCTTGCGGGTTCCAGTCTAGGGTTGTTTTTGTGATATCATCATGCGGTTTTCGCAGTGTGTGCCCGATCCACTTCCACTTTCGTCGACGGATTTCAAGCTGTCGGTGTTACTGATGGTGTTAGGCCAAAAAATCCCATCAATATTCGGCTACGGATGTCGGCTGCCAAGCCGCCATTTTTGTTATTGACGCTTCCGAGATTCTTCTACTACTCCGAGTTCAACGCCGTTTATTTGTAAGGTTTGCGAGCACACTCGCTTACCGCCGCGATCTGTGACTGTATATGTGAGCATTTGTGCAACAGCAGACATATGTCGTCGGCGTAGTCAAGATCTTCAAGGTAGCCGCCCATACTCCAGGTTATACCTCTATTTGCCTTAGAAGCTTGCCGCATTACTAAGTCCAATAACAAGTTGAGAAGCAGTGGGGTTAGTGCACATCCCGTCTTACTCCTGTCTGTACTTGAATGCCACCGGTCAAAGTGTTCTCAAATTTCACTCTGCAAGTGACATCTCTATACATAATTCTTTTATAAGATTATTGATTTTTTCAGGAACTCCTTTACAGACAAGGGCTCTCCAGATCGCTTCATGGTTAGAGGTGTCGAACACCGTTTCAAAGTCGATGAAACACATATACAGTAGGGGAAGTAGACATCGGACACTCACCTCCAGATCAGCCTTGAGAAGTTCTGAGTGGATATTATTTGACCCTGGTACCTCGTTAGATTTTAGTGCGCCAATAGCTTTTACAATTTCACTAAGATGTGGGCAGGTGGTCGGGATATCGCGTTTAACTAAGTGACGTGGGCATTCACAAGACTGGATGGGCTGCGCTGATCTTGAAGATAGCAGTTTCTCGTAATACCTCTCCCAAAATTGGATGTTTTTTGTCTTTGGACGTCGTTGTTTCGCCATTATCGTACTTTAAGGGTTTTGTGGTTTTGAGCGAAGTATTTGTTAAACTGCGTACTGTTTGGTAAAGGTCGTGCGTGCGGAACGTCTCCGCAGCAGCCTGCGCTTTACTGGCTAAGTTGTCATTCCAGATGCTTTTGCTTGTTCACGCGCTTTTCTTGATTAGTTTGTCAATATCACTTTAACATTGCTGCAGTGTTGTCTTGGAAGCCCTAGTTCTGGTGCAGTTGAGTTGGTTTTTTACCGCTTTACGCTCACTTATTAAGTTCCAGGTGTTATTTGAGATACAGCATTTGCGTTTGGTCATTCTGATGCCTTTACAAATAACTGCTTAACTCGTTGCCAATCGTCTGCCTGTGAGGAGGTCGCGGGTGTACTCGGGGCTCGTGCCTCGACAAACCTGGCGGTGGTTGCGTTTTCCTTAAGGTTCACATTGAACCTTCTTGGTGTTTTTAGTTGTGTTTTGTGGATAGCAGCCACTTTTAAGCTAACAATTGGGACAAGAAGATGGTGGTCACTTGCTATATCAGCCCCTCGATTATTGCGTACATCTAAAAGAGATCCACGCCATTCACGGCTTATAGCTATATGGTCGATTTGGGAACGTTTAGGTACTTCTCCTTTGTTATTGTTTCATCAAAAAAATTATTATTCCGACTCCTGAAGCAGCCACACAAGCCCAAACCATGACATTTAGCTCTGTAGCTCTGTATTTGCCCAACGCCACACATAGTTTTGCCCATCAAATCCAAAAATTTTATATTTGGGCCCGTCTGCATATAACACATCATCCAAGAAAGGAGTTGGCTTCGCCACGTGATCCTTGACAAATTTAAGCCGAGCTTGTTGATTTTTTGATGAGTTAAAAAATTTTTTGCGTGGTACTCGACCATTAAACCCATTGTCTCACAACACTCAGCGCACTGTTTTTGCACAGCATTTCTTCCCCAATTTATCCCCTACCTCCATGATCAATTTTTGTGTCGATAACTTAGGGTTACCCATAATTTTTCGAACAATTATGCGCTTATCCTGGACGGAAAATATCTTATTCGACGCTTTTCGGCCTTTATCCACTAATCTATTCTCGTAAAAAAATCTTTCCATTATGCTCTCAACTTTGCTGGGATTTAAGTCTACAATTTCAGATATTTTCCGCTAGCTGACTCTAATTTTGAAATGATCTCCAAGCTCATGTTTCTCCAAGCTGGTTCGTGGAGACATGTTAATAAAACATGTGTATCTTGGTTTGGAATCGCAACCAAAGTGAATACAAAAAAATTGCAAAAAGCAATACCAGAAAAAATAAACAAAAAAATTGTGATTTACGATGCAACTGTTTACCTATACCCACTACCAAAAGTGACTGCACCAAATAAGATGTGACCTTTTTTTCGTGTATATTTGCATTTTCTGCATTTGTGAAAAGAGGAATTTTTTTTTTTTTTTTTAGTACCTTCAAAATGTATACTATTGTATTATTTAGCTACAATTTTACATTAAAAATATTAGTCACGGAACAGCACCGTACAAAATTTCAATGTGCTGCTGCATGAAAAAAGCTGGGAGCCACTGTATATTAATCTTTATAAAATGATAAAAAAAATAAGTATGCAATTCTCTGCATTAAAATTTATTTCTTTTAAAAGAAAACAATTATTAAAATCGGTTCAGTATATATCGTGCAGGTTTGTAATGGAACTTCGCATCTGCAGAACTTCCGCATGAAATCGTACCTCCGTCTCCGCATCCGCCGCCGCATTTTTTAACGGAGTTTTAGCGGAGGTATATTTGCATTTGGTCATTGCATGTTGCGTCACATTTCTCATTCCCTCTCACATCCCTTACTCATAAAAAACCAAATAAGCGAAAGAAGACAAAAAAAGTCAGATAGACTAGACAATTCTCGTCCGAACAACTTGTGAGAAATTGTTGTTACGAAAGATTAATCAGTCGAACTTATTAACAGAAAGAGAGAGAGAGTTGCCTATAGAGCTGTCAAACTATCGATAGTCAGTCCATATGATATTTTCGATAGTTTAGAAGAAAACTTAAGATTTAAGTAGATGAATATCTAATTATCTAAAAGAAATATATAGAAATATATAAGTTATGTATTAATTTACATAATGAAATGTTTTCCAATTGCCTAAATTCCCGGTAGTATCGAAAGTGGTTAAAGACCATTGATAGTGACGTCAAAATGAAACTATCGATATTGCCATCGAAAGGGCAATTAAATAAAAGCATACAGAAAAATATGAGGAATTATGTGCAATGGAAGAACAAAAGAAAATAGTGAAATTAAATGAGACGAAGTCAGCAACAACATTGCGGGAAGCACAATCTGCAAAAAGGCAAATTTCTATACAAAAGAGTCAAAAGTGGGATGCAACATATGCTAATACAAAAAAAATGAACAATTTGATTGGAGAAATGATAGCTTTACAGAATCTGCCATTAAATTTCGTCAGTTTTTTACTGACCCCTTCTTTGCGATGAAATATATACGAAAATGTCAATAAAACTCAGACAAATGCTCAACAAATTCAAAAAACTATCATTCAACATGGATATATGGTCTGAGTGAAGTGCAAATGTGTCACTTTTGAGCTTAACGGCAGATGGGAATACCGAAGAATTTAAAAGGAAGCAGATTATTTTAAAGTGTCGTTCACTTCACGACCATGGCTGGCGATATTATTTGTGAAAAATTTAAAAAGATGCTGCTGGAGTGGATCAAAGACGACTAATCACATTGCTTCATTCGCGATGGCGAACCAAATATGGTCAAAGCAAGGCATTTGGCCAATGGCCAATGTTCATGATGTGAGTTGCACAGTCCATCAAATACAACTGTGTGTTAATTCCGCCCTCGATACTAGTGACGTAAAAGAATTAACTGCAAAATGGAAAAAAAAATAGAAGGGCATTTTAGTCATTCACAAATAGCGCAAGATGATTCTTCTTCAGAAGAATGGTTGTATCTCAGTAAAAAAGGGGCAATACTGACTTCTTTTGAAGAAATTACAAGGAATCTAAGCGATACAAATGTGTGCATATCATCAGTGGTCCCTCTAACACATGAACTGAAGCAAACCTTGCAACGCTGCATGACTTAAGTGTTGCGAGAACTTCAAGTGAAGCTGATGGGAACGGAGCTTCCATCGCCAAGAGACTCGAGCCGTGTACGAGCGCCCAGATTTCACCGCCAACTAAGAGTGAATAATCAAATCTTGCAGACATCCTGAAAAACAGCAGTGACGATGAGGAAGATACAAATGACAACACTACTAACCTCATCATATGGAAATCATTAATAAATGATTATAATACACAAAACCGGATTCCACTAAACAAAGATCCTTTACTATGGTGGAAATTTAACACACAATTTCAACCAATATTAATGAAATTTTTTTGTTGTACTTATGGGGTCGAGTGGATAGTTACTAGTTAAATTTCAACCTTGTAGATGGCGCAGTTTTGTAGATACAGACAACCACCACCTACAACCTTGACCATAATTGTGTGGCTCTTACGTCAGCAACAAAAAAAAAAAAAAATCAAAAATTGCATAGCCACTCTCGAGATGAGCGCTTACCAACATATTTTGCGATTCATTTTTATCTATGTACATAGATGTAATTAAGAAAATTGGAAAAAATTATGTTATTAATTTAAAGAAAAAATAAATTTATATGGTACATGCTGACCCCCGCCCAGTTCGTCTGCCTCCTGGCAGTAGAAGATAAAATCTTCTTGGCATGACTTTTTGTAAAATACTGTCAAAAAAATAAATGAATCAATTTTCATTATGCCGTTCATACCGTTTAATGAACAAAAGGAAAAATAAAAATTGTAATTAACAGTTTAGAAAAAAAAAGAAAAAAAATTTGGAAAAATTGAGTTGATTCGGACACTCACGCATAAAGCGTTTGATCGTACGATCGAACAATGGTTAATGTCTATAAAAAACAAATGATTGAACCTTTGAGTTGAACATTTACGTATACAAATGTTTGTGTATGCTTCGTTTGTTCCAATATAAACATAGGTATAAACTAGAGTCTAGGACGAATGCATTTCCAAGTATGTACTTCCAAATACATTTGAACATTCATTTCTTTTGGAAGTGAAAAAAGTAGAAGAAATCAAATGAACCAAAGTGAAGGCCTTTGTAAGTGATGCTCATTTCGTTCATTTGAAAAAACAAGTGCAAATGAAACAAATGAGCCTTCTTTCGGTTTATTTACAAATCTTGGAATACTTGGTAGTATTTGTAAATGATCTGCTTCGGCAACCACTTCGGTATTTCCGAGAGAGAAAAAATGCATACAAAAAGTGCGTGCGAAAGAGGCAGTCTACGTCGTTGTTTATAAAAACCGTTTTCGCGCTCTACTCTTCAAACATATATGTGCTCATGGAGGGTGTGAATTTCATTTGTGTGTGCGATACACGACGACGATCAGGCATGTTAATTTGTGAGTATGGACTCTAAATAAGACATTGTCAAAGATTACAGCAAGAGCTTTTTCAGTTTCAAGTTTCCATTCTTCAAAAATTGTTTTCATTCAAGCTTAGAAAGCTGTTTATGAACGCTTGTTCGTTTAAATTTTTTTCTTTTTTGTTCTTTGCATTATTATTGTATATTATATCTTATCAAACACTATTATGCTACATTTTGATTGTTATTGGTTTTGATCTTATTCTTATTGCTCTGTTTAATCTTATTCTTATTGTTATGCTTATATTTGTTCTTACTACGATGTTTTTTGATGTGATTCTGATGGTAATACAAGTGCTTGTTAACCTAAAATATACAGTCCACAATTTTATGCCAAATACAATCTGGATTATATTCATTTTCAATAAGTTTTTGGTCCGTCGAGCCAGATCCTCAAGGAATATACATTATGAAATTGGTGCGCTAAGAAAGCGCATATAAAAAATAATGGTTCTTACACAAATTATGTTATCAAAGAAACGTGGATATGTGAAGTGAAACATCACTCGGGGTATGATAAGAAACCATTGAACATTCAATCTTTCGTACAGAGTTTTCTGAATCTGCCGCAAGTGAGTACAATAAATGTATCAATTTTGCGGAAATACATGATGGAGCGGATGAAGTGTTGAGTGGATTGATGGCACTCAATTCCACAAGCCGTGACCCTTTCTTAATACACATCCAGTATATTAAAAAGATGTATGATAAAACCAAACAAACATGGGCGGAGCAGTCGGAGTTAAAGTTTCTTAATATTTCTGTCCAAGCGATACGACGCCTTAGATGCGGTGCAGCCGTCACGTGACACACAACATAGACGGGCTGTGGCGGTCAACCATGCGAAAACGAAGCAGAGAAAACCATGCAAAATATGCTATGCGACACACCCCATTTTCGTACGTGAGAGTTTCTAGTTCTTGGATGTCGAAATTCGCAAAAAGGTAGCAAAAGACAAAACTATAACTGTCTAAGTGAGCAAATCAATGCAATTCCATACATCGTTGCCGAACGTGTATGGGCAAACATCATTCTCTTCATTTGAATAAAGCATTTTCCGTTGATAGTAATTTGGATTGCAATATTCAATCATCATCATTTGAGGGAGTAAGTTTTCCAGCTGCATTCAGCAACTTCTCGTCTTATGCTTCTTCAAATACACTATTACCAACAATCGTTGCCAACGTAGTGGATGCTCATGACAAGTTATTAAACTGCCGTATACTGCTTGATTATGGTTCTACAAAATCATTCATAACTGAATCGTTTATTCAACATGCAGGCCTCTCTCGTCAACACGCAGGCGTTTCGGTTTTTGTATTTTCTGCTAACAACGTTGGTGGTACTCATTGACAATCTTACAAGCTAGATGCACTAGTCATGGGAAAATTGTCACTAGGGAATATATACACAGGCGAACGATTACAACAATTCGGTGATAAATTACCTATTGCTCTAAACTCCATTTTTGGTTGTGTTATCGCAGGATCTTGCCATGGTATTGATGGAAAGTTTTACAGTTTACATACACTTACCAGCTAGACACTGATTCGTTGATACGCACCTTAATGGACATGGAATCTGTTCAATCCAAAACTAAGACAATTTATGCAGCAGAACCTGCTGAAAATCATTTTTTTTAGTACTCACACAGGAGATAAATCGTGTACGTATGTGTCACAATATCCGTTTAAAGGAAAGGCCAGGCCTATTGATGCTACTTTGAAGAAATCCACTCAAAGATTTTACCACCTAGAAAGAAGATTCACCATGATCCAACTGTTAAACAATAATACCTAAAGTTCGGATAAATCGAAATGCTTCTATTTGGCGCATAACGCAGTATTTAAGAATGACAGCACCTCAACTAAATGCCGTGTTGTATTTGATGGTTCCTGCAAAGACGATTCAGAATATTCGCTTAACGAGTTACTATAGCTTGGCCCACATATTCAGAGTGATTTGTTTCGGGTAACAATTTGTTTTCAGCAACATCGCTTCGTTTTCACAGCAGACACTGAGAAAATGTTCAGAGATATCAAAATTGCTCTTGTTCATACCAACTTCCAGCGCATTGCTTGGCGCCAAGATGAACAGCAGCTGCAGCATTATCGCTTGAAGACAGTGACATGGTTTATCCCCGCCACCATTTCTAGCAGTTGTTAGTTTTGCAACAACCAGCGCAAAACTATACAGGCATCCACAAAGCAGCTGCACAGATTTTGGTTATCGGCACATGCGTCGACGACATCGTTACTGGTTGCAATTCAATAGATGAACTCATTGAACTGAAAGATGAAATAATAAATCTATTGTCGAAAACAAACTTCAATTTGAGTAAATGGTGTTCAAATTGCTGGTCTTGCTAGACTCCTTGCCAGTAGATAACCGAACATAACCTAGTAGATATTAATAACATATCTGAAGCTGAATCGCAAAAAATTCTTGGGTTAAATTGGAACCCCTCCACCGACGAATTATTTTTAAAATTTAATGATTTATCTTTTGATAAAGCACCAACTAAACGCATTATACTTTCAGTATTGTCAAAAATTGTTGATCCATTGGGATTTGTTTCTCCAACTATAACCCAGCTTAAAGCGATATTTCAGGAAACCTGGTGTCATACTATGAATTGGGGCGATGAATTACCAGCAGATTTTTGTGCTCAGTGGCGTAATGGTGTGCAAGATCTACCTCAGTTAACAAAGATTCGAGTCCCTCGCTACATCGCATGTACTATGCAACCAATAGAACTTCATGGTATGCTTGCGTTGCGGTTGTATATAGCCGAATTTCAATGGTCCATGGGTACAATGTCAGACTACTAGCCTCACGTACTCGCGTGGCTCCTTTGAAACCGATATCGATCCCACGACTGGAGTTAAACCCGACAGTAATTGCAGCAAGGTTACTGAATCTTGCCAAGTTAGCTCTTACCAGACTCATATCCGGGATTCATTGTTGGACAGATTCAGAAATGGACAACTTCTTTTTGCAACAGAACGGCAAAGTTTCTTGAAATGTTTGGCATTAAGTGCGCTCGCGAGACAATCCTGCAGATTGTGCTTCGCGTGGAATCTCTGCATCAAGTCTTATAACACACGATCTCGGTGGCTATCACAATCACAACATTTGTGGCCTACATACAACCCTTCAGACGAGGCTATTTTGACTGAAACAAAAAGTACGCAACGCCAGAAACAAACGTTGTTGTTGAACTGATTGAAAGACTTTCATCCTGGACTCGACTGTAAAAATCGTAGCCTTTTGTTTGCGTTTTTTTTTACATCTGTCGTAAATGTAAAGACTTTGCGCCACAATCGTCCTTCTTAACATCAGGTGAAATTCAATTGGCCAGATCCTCAATTCTACGCTTTATTCAGAAAACCGAATTCGCATCGGATTATAAATTGATGGAGGACCGACAGTTGCATATTAAATATAAATTAATAAGTCTACTAATTTATTAATGATGCAGGATGTGGTCGCATTCAGCATTCTTATATCAACATTGATGTTAAACATCCAATTAATCTGCCAAAAACATCACCTTCTTCATAATGGATTTGAGGTTACGTTCGCGATCACGCGCCTACAGTATTGGATTTTAGGCGCTCAGAATATTATTCGAAGTGTTGTTCACCGATGTAAGAAGTGCTTCATGTTGAGGCAAGCTACTGGCGTACCATTTTTGGACAATTTGGCATTAAAACTGGCAAAGGATGACCATATTGCAAATATCATGTCAATGGAAGGTATTACATGACATTTCATACCACCTTCATCACCGCATTTTGGCGGTATTTGGGAAGCCGGTGTGAAATCTATAAAATTACCCCTTCGTCGCGTTATTGTTTACAATGCATTTGAGAAGTATCAAACACTTCTGACACAAATCAGTGCTGTATTGAACTCTCGGCCCATATGTGTCGCTGGAGGCGATCCTTTGACTCCTGCACATTTTTTGTTCGGAGAAGCATATTCTGCTATACCCGACCCATCGTTATTGGACACAAATCACAATCAACTGCTGCGCTGGAAACACATACAAGCCAAAGCACAAGGAATTTGGAAACGTTGGCACATGGAATACCATACTGCTTTGCAACAGCGAACAAAATGGCAAATTGAGTTACCAAACTTAACTCCATGTACTCTTATTGTTTTAAACGAACCGAATTTGCCACCATTCAGATGGATAATTGGACGCATAGAGGAAGTTTTTCCAGGCAACTACAAGGTTCGAGTTGAAACCATTAAAACTGCCCAAGGAATGTTGAAGCGTCCAGTTGCAAAGCTTGCCAAGCGTTGTTTACATTTGTTTTCTTTTGTTTTTTGTATTCTTATTGTATATTATTTCTTATCAAACACTATTATGCTATTTTTTGATTGTTATAGGTTTTGATTTTATAGGCCATTTACACCGGCTGAATCGATTCAATTTTGAATCAACCATTCAAGCAGACAACAACCACAAAGAAAAATGTCAGTTTTCGTTATAAAATCTGAATATATTCTGGTCGATTCAATAATAATTTTTGAATTGAGTCGTGTCAGGGCCTGTAAATTTGGGACAATGCTGGAAAAGGAAGTTGTAAGAACTATTTGCTTACTCTTCAAATGGTTTTAAACCAGGTAATTTTCATAAATTTTACGTTTGAATTTAGTCAACGTGCGTGCAACGTTCCATTTGAATGTATAATCAAAACAAAAAAAACTGTTTCTGAATCGGCACTGTAAACCCAACGTCGATTCACGTTGAATCGCTTCAGATTCATCTTAGTGTAACTGCACTATATCTTTCGAAGATTAAAAAAAAAATAAAAAATAATTCCGGCCTTAAAGTACATTCTATATTGGCAGTACCGCTTCCTAATTTTCTGCTTGATAGCTGAACTTTAGTTGCATCCGAACTGAACTGCCTCTTTATTTAAAATAGCCTTCCAGCATGAGCATCTTAGTCTAGTTATAACGGGACGCAGCCCAAAAAAGTAGAGTAGATGTAAACATGTCAGTATATTAAAGGAAACGGGATGCACCCCAGAAAAGGTTAAGTAGATGTAACTATATACAACACATTTACATATAACAAATGGCGAGAGGTTTACTTAGAGATAACATAAAAGTAATGTACTTTTATTTAAGAGGTAGTTAACTAATATGTAATGTACGTTTGTTAAAAAAAGGTTTGTGTTATAAAGGTAATAAATAAAATCCGCTTGCTTGTCCTCAGTTGCTTCTTCTACATTTTCTCATCGATTATCTCGCACACTAATGCCCAATCACAATTCTGCTGCTGATCGATAGCACGGCCACATATACAATAAAAAAAAAAATTACAAAACTCGGTGTCATCAGCCGTATCACTCATCCGATTACTTACCGCGTCATTCGGTTATCCAAATTAAACGAAAAAAAAAAAAAAAAAAAATCAAATCTCACTCTACCAAAACCAAAGATGTTTGACAATTTTTTTCAATTTTTAACTTTTTTCTTTTTCAACATGTAAATTAATTTAAAAAAATAATTTCTTTGAACTTCCTAGTCGGAAGTCAAATTTACAACTTTAAATCGTAACTATTCTACATGAGCTTGTTGGATAGTGCTAAGGACTTCTATATGCTGGGCAAATGGTTGAGGAACTGCTAGCTGTGATACGGGACTCTGCTAAGCGATTCGAAGATCACTTCTGATTGGCTATAGTTAACTTGTATCTTTAGAGCCCCAAAAGTGGGTTTCCAAAATTATGCGTGAATAATTTCAAATTAGACAAACGTATGTATCTTGTAATGTTTATCTACACTTTCTTTCTTTTTTTATCCCATATACTATATTAAAAAATTTGGAAAAACCATAGAGACAGACATTAAAATTAAGTGTAAACTTCAAAATGAATTTATAGAGAATTTTAATAATATTTGGCCAAATTTATGGTAATTGTTCATTACATGAATTTGCAAGTTCCTTTGGGTGACAGCCTGTACCTAAAGTTTTACTCAATATAAATATACATCTAAAATAAATTCAAGCAGTTAAGATATTTATTCTGAATATTGGAATTGCAAAATAATTTAAAGCTTTCTTCATTAAACCAAATACATAATATACTAACATAAATATGAATTCATGATAAGTAGTAACAAGTAAACTTTTAAATTGAAGGATATAGAAATGTTTGCATCTATTACTAACCATGGTTAACATGTCTGTTATGAGAAATGCGCCCAATAAAGCATCTTCGTGATTGTCTTCAACTTCAACATTAAAAACATGTACGGGGTGATTAAAGATCGAATCGTGAGACTCCATATGTTCTACAACCATATCGTAAATACGTTCTTCAACTGCTACAATGATGTCAAATTGTTCTTCGGTTTCTTGAAAACGCTCGGGGAATTGTTTAATGCGTCGATTGCGATCCAACATGTGCAATAATCCATTTTGAGTGTAACTGAAATAAATAGATTATGATCATAAACAATATTCTGATTTCACAAATCAACAAAATTGCACCTTGGTTCCCAATCTACAATTGTTTGTCTTTTGTTTCGAGATCACTGTAAATGAATTCATAAGTTGTGCTAAAATCGTAGACATTTGGTTTATCAAACGCTGTACTAGGCAATTTGATCCGTTCACCAGTACCAAATGATCGAACTTCAAAGCCTTTTTTCGCTAAGAAATTGTGAGCTTCCATCGAACGATTCATGTTTGAAGAACAAACAACAGCCACAGATAAATTAGTACTAGAATTGGGCATTACGTTCAGTTCTTATAAATGGAAGTCTTAAGATCAAATGGGAGAATGAGTACTTATTGCATCTGTCTTCCTCCACTTCCAAGCATATCACATAAATTACCGTGGCTATCACAAAAATGTCCATACACGGTGAGTCGTGATTCATGTTTTAATTTGATTATGTTAAGGTGAAGTTAACCAATGGGCAATATAACAATGGTCATGTGTCGTGAAAAAAAGTAAACCGACATATTCTTTTGATTATCAGCAGGAAGGACATGCCCATTAGGTTTTTGTTGCTGTTTGTTTTTACCCTATGAAAACCGTCAATTGTATTTCACCCTCGTCTTCCCTCTTCTAACCAACCAAACAAGCGATTGATTGACTATCAAGTTGTACATTAGTTCAAATGTGTCTTTAGTGAAAAAAATTTGTGAGTGACGCCGACAATGGTTCGCCGTTCAATTCATAAATATCTCATAAAGGTGAGTCATGACTCATGTTTCAGTATGATGTTAGTGAAGTAATAATAAATAAATATCTTTTGTAACACCGACAATGATTCACAAATCGATTACCAAGTATTAGAGTTTGATAGCGCGAATCATGAGTCAGTTAAACAAGTAAACATGTGCGCGATGAGAGCGGACAAAACAACATTTGTTGAGGATAAGCAATTATTGCTTATTAATAAAAGGAATTTAATAATAATAAGAAGAAAGTTGATTTATTTATTAAAATGGACCACCATATACTATAAATATTATTATGGTAAATTATTAAAATTAAATCATTAGTTCCTGAGCCAAATATATGAACATTGAACATCTCGTCTGAACTATGCATAATTCTATTATTTAAAAATGCACATTGGCATTTTTGAAAGTGTAATTATAAATAATTTTTGAAACATACTGTTTTCCCAAGACACTTGAAAGATCAAAAACAAAACAGAAACCACACCAAGTGCTATTGCAGGCTCATCATGGTCCGCAATAGCCATGACAATCTCTCACTACGAATTTCAACTAAACGTGAATCCACCATACATACCGACTCATAAATCATGATTCAAAGTGTATGAGGCTTAATGATGATTTCTGGAAAAAAAGTCCAAAAAACACATAATAAATAACACGTGAAATCACACAAAGTAGAGAATAGTATTGGGTTGCTTATGAGCGAGTGAACAAAAATGAGACACACTAAACTGAGGAAGTAACATGTACTTTTTTTTTTTTTGTTCACTTGTTCTCTTTGACTTTGTTGTTCTATTTGGCTCATTGGTTTTTTTTTGTTTCTTGTTCTTTTTTGTTCACTTGTTCATTTTTCTTAGTTTTACATGCAGAATGGTAGTTTTCTTTTCTTTCTGTTTTAGTTCTTCTTATTATACTTATAAAATCATAATAGAGACCAACATATGAGTAGGAATGATGCATGAATTTATTCAAAATGGTCACTAGGTCGTAAGTGAGCAAGTGAACAACTGAGCAATGTGAGCGAGTTGATTCATTTCCAAAAAAAAGAACAAGTGAACCAAAGTGAGCAGTACTAATACCCAACACTAGTAGAGAATGACAAATTTTTGATATATATATCATCGCAACCGAAACCTGAAAAAACTCAAAAGAACATGATTTTTTAGCAAACAAACTGAGTTTTGGTTGTGTTGCTAAAACCACCTGGCAACATTGTTTTGTGTTTTTGGTTCTGTTCTTTTCTAATTGCAGTCGCAAATGTACTGAAGTGTGTGTAGTCTGGTTCTGTTTCCGTTCTACGTGAGTCATGTCTTATGTGCCAACAGAGCTTTATACTTTTTTATAGTGTTGCATAGCAAGCGCACACAATCTTTTTTGTTTTATTTGATTAAAAGCCGGCAGTTAACAACGGTAGCTTTGAAATATTGCTTAGTCAGTATTAATTTGTGTGTCGTGCAAACAAGTTTATATAATTTGAAGTAGGGATCTGGTAGGAAGTGTATATATTTTTGGAGATAAAGTTAATATATTGCTTCAACTTACAAAAAGCTGTCAAGATAGCAATAGCCAACCAAGCTTCATAGGTGAGTAAGCAACTACGGTTGTAGATACATACTATGTATGTAGATTTGCAGCCGGCATTTTTTGTTTTACAAATTCCCGGTCTGGTGGTTTTTAAATTTTTTCTTTTTTATTGTTGCTAGCATCAAAATTAAAAAAAAAAAGAAAAATTATCCATACATTTGTGGTTTACGAATTATTTGTGCCACAAATTCCGTTAGTTCGCCAATATCTATTCTAGAAATCTGCATGAATGTATTTATATGCCGTTTTGAATACAATCATGTAGGTTTCTAATACTTGAAAATAAGTGAATAGGAATAATGAAGCCGTTGTTAGTTGTGATAATCTCTTATAGATTTCTTTGTTGTAGCCGGCATTTATTTTGTGTAAGGGATCTATAACTGAAGCGCATTGAAAATAAGTTTTCGTTGTCAGCATAAAATTTTATACTTGAACATAAATTTATGCCATTATTTTTGGGCGTGGCAACATTTTAAATATGTTTCTTTTTTTAGTTTGGGAAGACAATGCAATTTCCTTCATCATCTATACAATCACCAACATCATAGCAATTCTCGACTTCAATTTAGAAAAAATATGAATAATATATATAAAACCGTTGTTGGATGATCACATTTCATGCATACGTACATACATATGTACATAGTAATTGCATTGCATATATGTTTGTAAGTGAACCAGTACACAAATCTTGACGAATAATAGGGTTCACAGGCGTTTGTTAAATGTTTAATTTTTCATTGACGTTCAGTAAATGAATATAAAATGTGCGGATTACAAAGTTGATTTGTGTTGAAAGAGAAGATTAATAAAGGAAAATCTAGGCATTGTCCACTAATGACGTGCTCAGTTCGATTCTTGAAATCGAATGAAGGCGTTGTCTGCTAGTCTATCTACAGTCCAAAGCAACAAAATACATATGTATATATGTGGCAAGTGCTAACCAGAACATATGGACATACATAAAATATTCGTATTGTGTGTATTGGAAAACATTTTTGTGCATTTTGGTTGGTAGCCGGTAATAAGGCTACTGGACAAGGCACATCGGTGTCCTAAGAATATGCGAACATAAATTAAAACGACAAATTCTTTTTTCGGATTGATAATTACATTTCGGCAAGATGGTGCCTTTTAAACCGTTGGGCTTTTAGTATTGGTTTGTCATTCTTAAGAATTGGTGGCTCCCACCAATCTTAATTCATCAGTTTATTTCTGGCTAAAATTCCTCTCTAATGGTACTTAATGTGTGTGTATGGTTGAGTTTTTTTGTTTGATGGGTGTATGTATGAATGTGGAGAGCCTATCAATTTATATAAACTGAATAATGGGCAGTTGAATGAGGTTAATATCTCAAGTTTATTTGAAATTATTTTTGTGAACCGTTGTAATAGAAAATTTAACTCGTTCATGAATATATTCATGCAGTTTTCGAATACGTGGGAACATATGAGTAGGAATGATGCATGAATGCATTCAAAACGACATATGAGTCATTCGCTTTGGAAATGAAAGGCATGCCAATGCACTTATGCACGTCTCCAGTACATTTGAAAGAAAACGCACTCATATATGTGAATGTGTACATGACAAGATTGCATGAATGCATTCGTATTACTTTTTCAATACATGCATGCAAACTGCAGCTTTTACAGATATGAGTACATGCCTACAAATGTGAATGTTTATATATATGATTCCCCCAAAAAAGCAACATAGAAGAGAAAACCCTTTAAAATATGGATTAAAAGATAAGCAGAGGAAGAAAATTAAAAAAATAAACGATGAAAACAAAGAATAAATGGACATGAATCATCATTTCATATGTATTGTTCTTTTTTTTTCTCTTATTTAGTTTATTTACAGTATAAATAAAGGGAGAAATTCTTGTATAAATCATGAGCACAGCGTGTTCACGTTCTTTTTTTTTTTTTTTTTCTTGAATATCGAGGAGATGTAAATCTTCAAAAGATCCTTCAAATCGACCTACTCGGATGCACGTTTCACCGGACAAACAGTCTCATATGGTGCTTACACACTACAACCACCCCCTGGACTACACTGGCTCTTTTTTCAAACCTGGCGGGACCACCAATTGAGGTATTATTTCGCCAGGAAGAGCACGTTAGACCACACTTCTGCTCAGTTCCTCATCTCTTCGGACCTACTGCATTATTGCCACGATTATCCCAGACGCTGTGTTCCAGGAGCCTTCATCCTTTAGCATGTAGTTAATCACGCCATTTGGTGTAAGATTTCCACGTACCTCAGCCGTGATTAACTCTCTGTGGAGTACAAACCGGGAACAATCTATGAGAACATGGCGAGCATTTTCTTCTACATGCTTGAACTTATGTAGATATTCCCGGCAGCATGCATGTCCTGTGAGAAACTGCGTGAGATGGTAGTTCAGAGTACCATGCTTCCTAGAAGTCTACCTACTGATGCTAGGGATTAGCTCGACCGTCCATCGTCCCTTTGTTGAGTTTTGCGAACGCTGCTGCCAGGGGTTAGTTGGGGTGATTTCCTGACCATGTGTAGCAGGCTCCACACGTCTCGCTGCATATAATGCCGTAAACTCGTTGACGTTAATGTCCACTGGCTTGCAGTTGGCAATGACATTTATTGCGTCATCTGAGACCGTTCGGAACGCACAACATATTCTGATCGAGTTAAGGCGATACACAGACGTAGCTCCTTTAACGTGCGATCTGAACTTAGTTGCACCGGACCAGACTGGTGCAGCATACCGAATGATTGATTTGTTGACCGCCGCCAGCAGCTCACGCACTGGTTGTCTGTGCCCTCCAACATTTGGCATCAGCCTTGCCAGGGCTGCGCAGTACTTGGATGCTTTCTCACTTGAGAACTTTTTTCGCTATAACGTTATTTATATTTGTGTTCATTCGCTCGTTTTCTTCTTATTTTTATAAAATAAAATAGTACAGACAAAGACAGCATACGTCAGCAATGCAAAGAAGCAAAGCAAGACGACGTGAGTATGCGAGGCTGGTGTATTTCAATTGCAAATACACAAACACATTATCTATCCCACACTCACAAAACACATTTGCTTTCCGAGACTGCGTTTTACAAAACCAATATCGTAGAATTTGTGTGCAAAGTCTATTAGGTCCCGCACACGGTCATGCGTCATGCATCAGGCATTCGTGTACCTGTGTTTTATCAAGAGTAATATAATCATGATCATGCACTTTAGAAAAGTTTCACACAGACACTCACGTCTGTTCACTTCAAATATTTAAAAAATAAGAGGATCTGCTTATCTCTTTCATACATACTTACCTTATGCAAGCGTAAATAAGATAGCTTGCACGAAAGAGCAAAGATGATTGATTTTCAAGACGGTAACGCTCATTGGTACCTATAAGTGCAGTATCCGCAACTGTGTAAGAACAGCAGAATTTCCCAGCTGTCTTTAGGCCGAATCTGATATATGAAATGTTATTTCAAGTTTTTGCCAACAAACGGTTGCGAAGCTTAGTTTTAACTAGATTCATTTGACTGAAAAATGCTGTAACCACTCCTTGAAATCCTGCATTTTCTCCCACTCTGAATGGTAATACTGACTGTATTTAGGCGGCATATTAACAATTATCAAACAATTAATAATGTAGATAAAACTGTAAGTATACTACAATAGTAGTATTAATATATTGGGGTTTTCAATAAGAGGTGTTATTTTGATATTCAAAGAAAAATGGCATCGTTTAAGATAAACGATCGGATCTTTATTTCATTATAAAGATGAAGGTATGCCGTTAATAATGAAAAACAACATCAGCCAAATGGCCACCACGACCACGCTTGCAGGACCATATCCTATGTCCTCGATAGCCTCACGGATTCCATCTTTGAGTGCTGTGGTGTTAAATCACAAGATCTTGGTGGCCAATTGTGATCACCTCTTCGAGAGATAACCGTCCGTAAACTTTTCCCGCAAAAGATCAATAGCTTCGTTGCTTGTGTGGCATGTAGCGCTGTCTTTTTGAAAGTAAACTTTGTCCAGATCAATACCATCCAATTCCGGCTATAAAAAATCATTAATCATTTCTCGATAGCGCAATCCATTTACCGTATCTGTTGTCCCAGTCTCATTTTCGAAAAAGTAAGGTCCAATGACCCAGCCGGACCATAAACCGTACAAAGCAGTCACACGTTATGGATGGAGAGGTTTTTCAACAATAACTCTTGGGTTTTCCGAGGCTGAACTTTATAAGTCTTAAGACCCAAGTCTTTATGCAAAATACGGTGAAATGACGTTTGTGGAATCCCCAATTCCAAAGAACGATCAGGAGTGGACAATTCTGGGTTTTCTTCAACACTTTCGGCTACAGTAGCAATATTCTCAGTTGTTCTTAAGCGAAGTGCACAGTTTCAAAATATTCACCATGATGATCAATGCACTTTTGCATTCGTTCACACTATTTGTTATAGCAATTTTTCCATTCCTCTTGAGACACTTCCAAAACATGGTCTTGAATGCTTCAACGGTTTCTTAGGCGCTTGTAAATCGTTGACCACGCAGTTTACGTTTGATATTCGGGAAGAAGAGGAAGTCATTGGGTGCCAAATCAGGACTGTATGGATGAGTTATCAATTCGATGTTTTGACTGCTCAAAAATTCACCTGTTTGACGAGATGTGTGAGAGCTCGCATTGTCTTGATGGAGAATGATTTGTCTTTGGCGGTTGGTTTTGCGAATTTCTCTGAAGACTTCCGGCAAACAAATGGTCGTGTACAACTCGGAATTAACCGTTCTATACTGCACAAGAAACAGGCGACCATTTTCCTAGCAATGCTTCGAGCACGAACAACTTTTGTTGCATTTGGCTTGTGTTGGAACACCTACACGGTCGATTGCTATTTTGTTTCCGGTTCAAACGCATGTATCCATGTTTCGTCCCCTGTCACGATTTTATACACGTCTTTTGAAGAACCGCAGTTGAACTTTTGAAGCATTTCCTTAGACCAATCGCCGCGAGCCTTTTATTTAGGTATTGATAAATTATGGGGTATCCAACGGCTGGAAATTTTTTTTACAGCTAAGTGTTCATGCGAATGTATTGAAGTTGAACTAACGTGCAAAGAAGCCTCTATCTAACGATATGTCACATGACGATCTTGCATTATCAGTTCATACACTGCATCGATGCTCTGTGGCACAACAACTGATTTTGGACGACATCCACGGAATTCGTTAGCGACAGAACTACGACCACGATTGAATTCAAAATGATAAAGATACACTGTGATTTTGTACTCGTACATCGAAACGTTGTGAGCACCTTGATGCTAAATATGTCAAACTTTATTATGGAGTTGTCTGATTTTAGCTATTGACATTCGCGTTGCCAGATCCCAGAATATAAATTGTTGTAGATTGTAAAGACTGAACCGAAGTTCTCATAGTTTGGTTTTTAGTACTTTGGAAAACTTAATTTTGTTTTTCCCACAAAATTGAATTCAATTTTTTTGATCCAATAATTAGGGTTCATTACCAAAGGGCCCATTCATCTGACTCCGACTGAACCGTAATAGATACACAGTTGAAATTTTCACAGATTGTGTATTTCTATTGTCATGTCCACAACAAGTAATAACATTAATATAAAGTTAAAAATTACACGGGTCCCCATACAAGAAATGTGTTTTTAGCATAATACCCTATATTATGCAATACTTTATTAATTAGCAAATTTTATCACTTGCGCCATCTGTGTGTGACTTGATCATTTATTCCATATATTGAAGCAAAGGTGCGCTGAGTTTTTTAATGGGCACGTCTTTCATATTCAAATGGATTAAATTCAAGTATGGTCACTGAAACAATCAGCAAAAAACTTTACAATATTTACAAGTGCGACCCGCACTTGGTCGATTTTTATGCTCTTCATGTAGTGAGTAGGATAAGTTTGTATCAATATAAAAAATTGAAAAACAAATACACATGTTAGACAAAATCTGTTTACCACTTCAACTGAAATTAAGAAGGCTCTTGAATTATATTTTCATAACAGCACAGACTTTGTACACGTTTTATTTTTCATAAATAAATCGCTTGTAGATAAATCAATGGAAAAGTTGGGGCAGAAAATTGAAGTTAATATTCTTTCTTGATATTTTTAGATTTATCAAATCAATCTACTTGAAAAAATGGAGACTCCCGCACTTAAGGATCTGCCAAAAGTTGCTGAAAATTTGAAAAGCCAATTGGAAACTTTCAATACTGAAAAGTTGAAGAATGCGAGCACTCAGGAAAAAATAATATTGCCAACAGCTGAAGGTTGGTCAAACGCAAAGGAAATATAGATAAAATTTAATTGATTGAATATATATTTTATTAAACAACTATAATATGCTCGCAATTTATTTCTCTAATGCATAATACTTTTAAAAACAACAATAGATGTTGCCGCTGAGAAGACTCAACAATCAATATCAACAATACTCTCTGGTATTGCTACATTTGATACTGCAATTTTAAAGCACACTGAAACCAATGAAAAAAACCCTTTGCCTGATAAGGAAGGTAAGTGAATAGAGGATAGCTTTGTAATAAATAATTATTATAATACACGCATGTAAAACATACTAGAACAGGAATGTCAGTTTTGGGCAAGGTTTCGTTTAACTATAAATTAACTATTAACTTCCGTTGTGTTTCGTGAGAGACTGCTTGAAAAAATGAACATTGTTGCAAAAGATTAGAAATCGATTAGAAAATGTAGAACTTATGGGCATTCCAAAAAATGTCAGGGTATGACAATTCGTGTAAGGTGTACACACTGAAAATCGACGATAAATGTACAGAAATGATATTTATTTATTTATTCAATATTATAGTCAATAAACAACTATCATCTAGATCTTACAGTGAATAAAACTATGAGAGGGAAAGAATTAGGGTTTAAAAATGCTGTCGTTTTTTCATTTCATTTGCTGTGTCTATTACCATGTTTATATGAAGCTCAAATAGATTCTACGATGTTCGAATAACGAGTATCTATTTTTGGGCTTATGTTTATTTACATACATGAGGCAGTCGACATCGGTTTGACTAAATCATTTACATTATGTCAGAGCTGCCATATGCATAAAATATAATGTGACTTTCTCAACAGAATAAGTTATTTTTTAAAATCACATTGAATAAAATAATATATATTGATTTTAAATAACGATCTACAAAGATTTTACAAATTATTAAAAAAAAAAGTTAAAATAAAGCAAAAATAAACATGGTATATGCTGTGAGTGCGAAAAGTTGCCAGCATGGCAGAACAGCGACAGCAATAATAAAACCAGAAAGAAGAGTATCCTCGACTATGTCGAAGATGTAATACTCTTCACGCAGCCTCTAGTATGGGAGCTATTCGATCCAGTAATCCTAGGATATTGGAATTTACATGGTTAATGAATATGAATCAGAAACTTATTGTGTCCAAATTTCAATGTGACAACATAAAAAAAAAAGTTTTTTTTTTCTAAAAAGAACTTTAATTTGAATAGGGGGCTTATATGGGAGGTACCCCTCCTGATAGTCCGAGGGTCTTGAAATTTTAGTGACTAATGTATATGGGCCAAACATTTCCAGTTTTAAAATTTGATTTCGATATCACAAAAAAACTAAAAAGTTTTTCTAATAAGAACGTTAATTTAAATGGGGGTTTGTATGGGAGATACACCTCCTGATAGCCCTAGGATCATGAAATTTACATGGTTGGTGGATATGGACCACAAAATCATAATGTCCAAGTTTCACTTCGTTCGAACATAACAACATTAATTTCATCTTAGGGTTTGTATGGGAGGTACCCCTCCACGTGTGAATAACAAAATTATATTTAATTTGTTAAATAAGGAATCCTTTTGTTGATGTCGTCTTAAAAATAGGATTCTTCATACTTTCAATAAGATTTTTTAGCAAATTCAATTCCAATTGGTTCCATTCTCTTATTATTGCTTTTTAACTCTTCAATAGAATCATATTGTTTTTGATTGTTGTATATCCTTCGGATATGTTCCCCAACTGATTTAGGTCTGGAGAACGTGTTGGCCAGTCCATAACATCAATTGATTTTCCAGAAAACCAAGACATGGTTTCGAAGATCCCATTTTCTGCTCTCTCTCTTTTTCCTTTCTCAATGCTAATAATTATTTGACATATTAACATTGGTGTTGTCATATCTCAAGACTTAACTAGTAATTGCATGAACATTTGGCCGTCAAAAAGATTTGTTCGCGTTGTTTACCGCATAATTTGACAATCGCGCATAAAAAGGCTTGTGTTTATTGGTGCAAAGAAATGTTGACAAAATTTAATCGCGGTGCTTCAAAAGACGTCTATAAAATCGCGATGTGGTGAATCATGGATCTATGCATATGAGTCTGAAATTAAACAGTAGTCGACTGTATGGGTCTTTCAAGATGAGCCAAATCCAACAAAAATTGTTCGTGCACGAAGCACTTCGTAGGAAATGATCGCCTGTTTTTTTTTTGGAATAATCGGACATGTCACCACCGTGTTATTAGAAAAACGCAGAACGGTTAATTCTGAATGGTAGACCACCATTTGTTTGTCAGAAGTGTTCGAAGAAATAAGAAAAATCAACCGCAGAAGACGAATCATTCTCCACCACGA